>RJWM01018118.1:0-41713 GCA_004363535.1 Dasyprocta punctata | reverse complement strand
TAAGATATACTGATTGAAACAACTCAGGCTTCAATGCCGGTGAAGTACTTGAGTAGGAAATTGACAGAGACAAAAATGTAGAATGGTGGTTGGCAGGGGCTGGAGAAGAGGGGGATGGAATACTACTATTTGTGGAGTCTCAGTTTTGCAAGATAAAAGAACTCTGAAGATGAGTGGTGGTCATGATCACATGACAATGTGAATGTAATTAGTCCTACTGAACTGTATACTCCAAAATGATTACGACGGTAAACTTCATGCTTATTTCACCATTATTAAAGATTAAAAAAAGAAAATGGATGATGGATATTATATGCATCCATCAAAGACCACATAATTTAGCATCTGGCTTTTTACAGGAAAAGTTTGCTGACCTTTGATGATCAAAAATTAAGTCAATTTCAGAAGGAGAGGAAAAAATGATTCAGAAAAGTATTTGAAAAAATAATGAGTAAAAATTTCCATATTTGGAAAAATTCGAAATTTGAAGATGCAAAATGTAAGAAGTCCAAACAAGAAAATCACCAAGCTAAGACACATCTTAGTCAAACACTTAAAAGTTTCACATAAAAAGCAAATATAACAAGTAGTAAGGAAGAAGAAGAAGAAGAAGAAAAAAAAAGACGTGTTACATAAAGGTCAGCAGATACTTATTTTTAAATCTGAAACTGTACAGATGAGAAGAGAGTGGAACAGCATCATTAAAATGATGAAAGAAAGAAACTGTCAACACAGAACTTTATATCCAAATTATCACTCAAGGATGAAGGTGAAGTAGACATTTTCAGATAAAAGAAAACTAGGAGCGGCAGATCTGCACTACAAGAAATTCTAAAGGAAGTTCTTTAAGATGAAGATGAAGCAAAAAGACGCCAGATGGAAACTTGAAACCCCAGAAAATAATGATGAACATTGTAAGTGGTATGCGTTTGCATAAATGTGAAAATCTTTTTGTCATTTTCCTATATCTTTACAAAAATTATAAACATATGTAAAAATGGTAACATTGTAGGGTTTATATTGTATGTAGATGCCACATTTAACAACTGAAATACAAAAGACAAAATATATAGTTCTGCATGATAGTTACATTTCTATATTTTACATGAAATAGCACATTGTAGCACTGAACATGGACTCAGAAAGTTAACCATACGTATTGTAATAACTATAGCAACTACACACAAGTGCAGAGAGGTGTATCTACAAAGGAAAAAAAAAGAAAAATGCAAAAGAAATTTTAAAATACTTTACAGTATTTTAAAAGTGAATAAAGCTTAACTATAAAAACAGAAAACAAAGGACACAGGTAGTAACAACCAGTGAAATGGTAAACCCAGATCTTGTATTATTTAAATTTTGCTGACATCAGTTATCAGAAACTAAGTAGTTTAAAAACCAAAATATTATTGTACAGTTCTATAGATTAGAATTCCAGTACAGGTTTCACTAATGTAAATCAAGTTCTACACTGCATTGGTTTTGTAAAGTTCTAGGGAAGTAGGCTTTTTCATGTTTATTTGAATCGCTGCCAGAATTCAGTTTCTTGTCGTTGTAGGACTGCTATCCTTATTTGTGTGTTGGGTGTCCCAGACAGTCTTTCCCAGTTTCTAGAGATCAATAGCACTTTTTGGCTCTTGTACTCACTTTTCTCTCTAAATCATGTGTTTGGTCAGTCTCATGTTTTGAACTGCACTTCTTTCTTACACCTTTTCAACTCTCTCACTGTAGGGAAACAAATGTGATTAGACTGGGCCAACCTGGACAACTGAGGATACTCTCCAAATTTCAATATCCTTAACCTTAGTCATATCTTTAATATCCTTTTTCAATACCTGATGACATGTTCAGCGGTTGTAGAATTAAGATGTGGACATCTTTGGTGGCTACTCTTTTTCCTATCCCAGTGTCTTTCGCCTTCAAATTTTAAGTTAACCTAAAACTGAAGAATACTGTCACTTCATTGCCAAAGTGCCCAAAGTCTAAGTGTATTGTATTAACTCAAAGTCAAAATTCTCATCTAAATCTCATCAGCTCAAAAATCCCTAATCTCATCACCTAAATCATCTAATTTACGTGTGGGTGAGGTTCCTGGAATAATACACTCTGGAATACAATTTCCCTCCCTCCCTGTGCCTTTGGACCTAAAAAAAAAAATCTACATCTGAAAATACGGTAATATGTATTGCATAGCAGCTTTAAAATATTAGCAAAAATGATTTCTAGGTCCCAAAGAACTTAGAATTCGACCTAGGCAAACTCTATGTGATTGTAGTCCATGTTATCCTCTGTGGAACTAGGTTTCACTCTAAATTTGACGATCTATCCCCAGAATTATGCCTTGACTTTTTAAAGGCAATCTTGCTTTGTAATTCAGACTGAACCAATTATGTAGTCCAGGCTGGCCTTGAACTCATAGCAATCCTTCTGCCTCAGTTTTCCAAGTACAGGGATACAGTTGTGTACCATCGCACTCTGTTTATACCACATTTTGTATAAAAAGTAAAACATGTTTATAGCTGCATAGTTACACATACTATTTCCTGATTATGAAATTTGGGGGTCAGAAAGCTCTTATTTCATTTTATACTTTGTCTTCCAGTTCAGTCTGACAACATTTATATTGCTATAAAATTTTAAGAACTTCGTGGGCCTCCTGAGTGTGTCACAAAAGTCAACCATTATAAAAAAGACATGTCCACATATTTTCTTAGATAACTCCGACTTTATTTGTGTTTTATTTAGATGATGGAATGAAGATTTTTAAATGTTGTCTTGTTTGAGAACATTTGTAGTCATGTTTCTATCTCCTGAAATAATTTTTTTAGAAATGATACTTTAATGTCTTTCACTTTTCTGGCGTATTACTGCAATATTATACAACACAACATTTTCTTTTTCACTAAAGGAATGCTTTCTTGACAGTGAATCTCTTTTTGCCTTCATAAAATTTTTTTCATATTAGAGAGATTGAGACTTCCAAAGTCATAGTCCCGTTTTTGTTTAAAGGCTCTTTTCTTCAACTTCAGATTTTACTTAAACAGGAAAAAGAAACTAGGCCACTCATTCATCATTTCACCTGGAGGCTTCTTTTGGCTAACTTATAAGTTCACTTTTTTTTACAAGTTCTCTTTTGTGTACTAAATTTAGCACTATATAATACTAAATTTAGTGTGATTGCACTAAATTTTCTGCCATGATGTAATGAAAATACCCATCTTTTCACTTTTAAATAATATGTCTCTCACGTCCTTCTGAGCCCTCACTAATGGTACCTTTCACATCTTTATTTCTTTTTTTTTCTAGAAATCTAGGCTTTTTCTAACAGGCTTCTCAAAAATCTACCAGTCTCCAATTATAAAACATATTCTACTTCCACATTTTCAATATTTTTTCCAACAAGATTCAATTTTGAGTTCCAAAATCTACTTTAATTTTCTATTGTAGACCAAAAATACTACTGCATATAAATTTATTGCTTTATGGTTCTGTAGGCCAGAAATATGTACAGGTCTTGAAAAAACAAAAAAATCATGGCAGCAATCTTCATTTCTTTCTGAAGGTTCTGGAAAGAATTTTCTTTCCTGCTCATTTAAGTTGGTAGTCGAAATCAGTTCCTTGAGGTTTTAAAAGTGAGGGCCATATTTTCTTGTTGACTGTAAACAGAGGAGTATTTCCAGATTTTAGTGCTACCAGTCTAAAGTTCTTTCTTTCTTCAAAATCTGCAAGGGTAAGCTAAATTCCTTTCATTTTTACATATTTCTGAAGCTACTGTTTGGGGATCTAAAATGCTCCCCGAGAGTCTAAAATGTTCCCAAAATTCAGAAGGTGATTGGAACACCTTACCTACCAGAACATTTGCTTACTGATGACTGCAGTAGTTGAATGTGCTTTTAGGAGGTGTATCCTGTTTGGAGGTGGTTCCTTTGGGCACAAGCTGGAAGAGTATATTCTTATTCCTGGTTCCTTTCTTTTCTCTTTCTCTCTCTTTGCTTCTTGTCTGCCAAGCAGTGAACACGACCCTTGCCCACATGACATTCTGTCATGCTCTTTCTACCTTGGATACAGTTTTCCATGGACTGAATCCACTGAAACTGTGAGCCAAAATAAACCTCTCCTTCTTTAAAGTGTTGGGTGTTTTGTCCCAGTGATGGAAAAATGGCTAAGACATTTTCTATTTTGGTTATACCTCTTCCTTGATAATAGCTGAGAGAAATGCTCTGCTTTAAAAGATTTAATGGAGTTCATTCCCCTACCCCAAATAATCCAGGATAATGACTAGACTTCAAGGTCTTTAATCACATTTTCAAAGTACATTTTATCATACAAGGTCATATATTCATAGCCTCTGAGAATTAGAAAGTAGACATCTTTTGGAGGCTTTTTCCTGCCTATAATACTAACCATTTAAATAATTAAATTAATTGTGAGTAACCAAAGATTTGTGACTAAACATAAAACAACTCCTAACTTTATGCTGCCTGTAAGACACAAATTTTCAATATGAAAAGTACATTAATGAAAATATATATTGTGCAAATCTTGAAAAGAAAATGTCTTGAATAGCTATGTTAATGTTACATAAAAGATTTTAAAACAAAGTTATTTCCATACACAAAGAGGAATAATTAATAAAGGTAAAATGGTCAATTCATCATGAAAATAATATAATTTTAAACATCTTCAAAATGTGACTAAAACTATCAACCATCTTGACTTAATTGCTATTTAATAGATCACTATACCAAATAACTGCAGAATGCATATTCTTTCAAATGCAATGGTACTTTTAGGAGGAGAGATCATATTCTGGGTCATAAAACATTTTGAATAAATCTTTAAATGAGCTATGTAGATTAATTTAACAAATAAATAATTTAACAAATGAAGGGAAAAGTAAGGAAAGCAATGGCACATGGATCAGCCGAAAGAATTGCTACTTCCTCTTCTTTCCAATTACTGTCAAGTTTATTGTCTTTCAACAAAATAAAGTGGTATACTGTTGTACCACTAACATCTCTGAAATGAAGGAAGCTAAAGCTGAGAGACACAGAATAAATAAAAGGAATATATCACTTTTTCAGCAACTGGGTAATTCTGAATACATGAATTTCTTGCTTTACATTGAATATTGAAACAAAATTTTAAATGTTTCCTAAGTGATCTTTAAGGAGAATGCACTTTTACCTATTATCACTCAGGTACAAGATTCATTTTCCAATGGATGCTTCAGTTAGCACTCTCTGTTCTTAACCTGTAAAAAAGACATTCAAACACTGTTCACAATTACTAACCCAAGAGCTATTTATCAACTAATTTTGAGTTAAAAGATTTACTTCCAATAAATTCTTTCTTAATGAAAGGTTTCTAAGTGAAAAAAGACTTACTGAAAATTTGTAGTCTAAAATAAGATGACATAAATGAGAGCATATTATTTATTTATTGGTACATAATTGTGATGAATGATGTGTACATTCATCTTGGGCAGCTGGTACATATACTTATCCCATTTTAATCCTTTTTATGTCCCCTTTCTCTTCCTTCTCTCCCCTCTCCTCCACCCCTAGGTCATTTTCTCATTCCAAAAAGGTCTAGAACATTATATGAAACATGTAGTTCTATGAAAACATAATCAATATCTATATATGCAATGGATACAATATCAATTTGCAAAACTTCCATTTAATAAATTCAATTCCAAGAATGGGCAGGTCTTTAACTCAGTATAATGAAGACCCAATCATTTCTTCTAAAATTGAAAAAAAACCCAAGATTTTCCAAAGATATAGAAATATATTTTATTGGTATAATTTACATATGTAGAAATAATCACTTTCAGTTCTATTTATGAAATAGCAATCTCCAGTGCTCAGCTTAGGTTTCTCTTTTTCTAGAAATTGGCTTTACTGTAACTTACTATGATTGTTCATTTTATGAGTCATCTTGAAGGGAATATGAAAGGACCACCCATTTCATCAAACATTTTTCTGAGTCTCTTTGAAGTGTTTTATGGTGAGACTGATATTTAAATCAATAAACTGAGTAATAAAGATTACCACCCCTAATGTTGGTGGCCTAGGTCCAATCAATTGAAGACCTTAATAGAACAAAAATGTTAATTAAGTGGGAACTTCTTTTGCAGTTGAATCTGGGACATAAGTCTTTTCCTATTCTTAGAATGGAATCTCCAGCTCTCCAATTTTCCGCAGTTTTACACTAGGACTGAGACTATATCTTTGGCTTTCCTAGTTTTACACTGCAGGTATCAGGATAGTCTTCTTAGTCTCCATAATCGTGTAAATGTATTCGTTGTGAAGAACAGTGGTCTGTATATCCACGCACTTACCTGTCTCTATCTTTCCTATTGGTTCTGTTTTACTGGTGACGCCTAACTAATAAACTCACTATTTCAAGTATAGCTTCATCCATGAATTTATACTCCTAGTTCTCTCCTATATATAAAATATTATTCTGTATTATAATTGTCTCTTACATTTAAGTTCTGAGAAAGCAGGAATAATGCCTTTATTTCTCATCCTTTATCCGTAAATTCCTTTGTACGATACCTAACATGTATAACGCAGTAAAGGATAGTTGCTGAATAAATTAAAGATTAATTTCAGCACTTCCAATCTGAGTAGTACCACTTATTTTCATAATGTGAATCTCTTCTTCATATGCTTTAAGTATAACTTGACCATAGATAATTAAAATTTAGGAAGACATTGCTGAATGTGATTATTAAGTCATTAACCTATTTGGTCTATATGTATGTGTAACAATTTATGGGTTTCTACTTGCTGTTTCAGTTTATAAATCTCTGAAGAAAAAAAAGACTTTTTGATACATACTACTCTCAATGAAACTAGACATTCCAATGGAATGGGGTATTTTTATTCCCAGTTTGATACAAAAGCAATCAAGTTCCAAGAATGGACAAAAGACGATAACCAGGAAACAAATACACTTCTTCCATTCGCTCAGTCCCTTGTTAAAAGCAAGGCATTCACTTTCCTAGCATAATCAAAAGCAGAGATTGCTGTGGGTAAACAATTGTCATGCTTGAAAATTTCTGATCTTAAAAGAATTACAATTAGGTAGCTTTCATAGCTGCATTCATTGCCCTAGAGAAAATAAGAGATATAAATTAGTAAATGACCTGGCATGTAGATATGTATCAATATTTTTCCTTTTGTTGAGATATGTATACTAACCAAGAATAGAATTTTTAAAAGTAGGACAAGAATGATTAAAATTACAGTTCTTTTCTTTATGCTTTCTGTACAATTTTTTTCTAAAAAACACTTAACTCCAAATGTCTAGATTTTGTACACATCAATAGAAAACACAAACAAGAAATAGAACGCAGAGACCGTTATCGATCCCTCTTTGCACGAAAGTAGTTGTTTTCTTTAGTATTGGCTTTAAAAAGTGGTATTTTCTCCCCCTCCCCCTTTCCTTCAATAAAGAAGCAAACAATTTATTGTGTGAGCTGGAGCTGCAAGGAATTATTGAAAAAGAACAAAAAGAAAGTATTCTAGCAAAGAGAGAAACACATTTCAAGTCAGACTTATCTACTCTCTTGGATTTAAGCACGTGAATCTTTCACTGTGTGTTGAATGAATGAAGCTGAATGGAAGCCTGAATAGACAGTGCCTTGTACCCAACTGTATTACTGAAATACCTTTTCTATACAATTGCCTTGTGTTCCATCTCTTTTATTCTCTACATTGTGGTACCATAAACATCTAGTTTAAACTAGCATGCAATTTCATTCTCCAGAGAGTCATTCATTTAAGCACATGTTATAGCAAAGGTAACAACCTGGCACCCAGTCTCCTGGCATACTCCACCATGTGAACAATGGCATTCATATTTCTTTCAAAAACTGATATTCATGATTCTATATTTTCAACTAAATTTTTAAGAAATAAACTCTTTTTATCCCTCAAACTGGTACAGTGTCTTCAACTTTACATATACAGCTATGATTCATGGAGTTAAAAAAAAGGTAATGGTACATATTTATCAACGTAATAGAATCTTTTTAAAAAGCTCAATACCATAATTAGCTTTTATTCTATTTCTTGTCCTTGTTCACTTTATTTTTTTTTAAATAAAAAACAACAAAAAGCAAATAATTCAGTCTTGGAAGTTGGATACTAATCACCCAGCCAAGTGATGATTCTGAGGGTACAGTTGGGTACCATTCTGGATTGCAAGAGTGAGAAGAGAGGGTAACTCAGGAGTAATCATGAGAGAAAACATTTAAAACCGCAAGAGTGAGTATAGATAGATGGCCCAGGTCTGAGCTCTGGTGTAAGCTATAAAGGTGGGTAAATTCACGCAAAGTGCTAAAACAGGACCAGAATATGGTGAGTGTTTGATAGCTGCTATTATCAATTGGAAAATGCTTTGTACATTAAATAGAAATAGTTCTGTATCTAATATAATATCATAAAGATTCTACTCTGCTTTGATATGCTTCCCTTAATATCCTATTGAAAGCACACAATTTTTATAACCTTCCAGATACACTTATTTTGTTCTGTTATAAATCACACTATAATAAACTATTTGGATGTACGTATTTTCATAATATAAGTAATATAAACTCTTACAAGTACAATTCTTTTGCGATGGTCTATTTCTTGAATATGAGAAACTGAACAAGCACCCCAATTTACTCATTTTCATTCTAGAATAGACAAGTCAAACCCCAAGCCTTTTATACTATTGAAAAACAGGTTAATATCTCAGACTCATGATTAGTACCTTCGAGATTCAGTTGTGTCCTGAATACTGAGATGGCCTTTGCTAGGTCACTTCTTTTATTTCATAGGTTCTTCTGAGGTTCTTAATTTTCTCATAGTCTTGCTTTTAAGGAGCTTAGAAGTTGTCACCTGCTCTAAAAACAATGAATAAGCTAAACTTCCCGAAAAAAAACACAACAATTCTTAAATTCATCAGAGGAAACCACTGCTCTCCAAGTTAAAGAGATACAGCCAGATAAAGAGAATAACAACTTACCAAACAGAAATCCACTGTTAGTAACTTCCATAAGAACCAGCACCAGGTTAAAAATCTGAAATGTAACTAATGAGAAAATTCAAAGCTTTAAAAATTCTTTGTGAGCTCAGTAATGTCCCTGACTTTGTGGGTTTTATCTCCTAGAGCTCTACGAGATCGTCACAGTCAGTGTTGAATGGTAAAGATATTTTGGCAAAGGGAGGGAAAAAGAAATTATCTTGGAGTATATCTGAGCACTCTATCCTTAACTAGGCCTGACCTCAGGAGGTGCTATTTTATCAAAATCCCAACTTAATCAGGCTTAAGCAGAATTTAACCTACTTAGAAGAGAAATATCCAACTCCAACTGCCTCTAGCTTTCTAAGTGGAGAATAAGAAACACATAACACCAGCCCTTTTCAGATAGTCTGACTTACTCCAGAATTGGAGAATAACTGAGAGACACTAGTGAAATCACAGTCCAGGGACACCATTCACCAAGAATGAGATACAATCATGGAAGAGCTATAGATTTCTTCCCCTTTCCAAAACCTCACTTGTACATTACTAGAACCTATATACAACTATTTTCCACTAAGCATACCATGCTCACTTTTTAACAAAAAATTGTAAGATGTACTAAAAGATAAAAATAGTTTGAAGAGCCCAAACAAGTGTCAGAGCCAGAGTCAGATACAAAATGAATGTTTATGAGACTAAAAAATTTTTAAAACCTTATTAATATGAAAAGAGTGTATGACAATTAAGCAGAACTGTCACCTTGATTGATTTGAGAGCTGCCTGTGATTGCAGCACACTTCTCAGTGTGTCTGGTGGGTCTTGAGGGGATGACCTTGAGTACTATATTTTGTCCCTGACTCCTTTTTCTCTGGCACTGTTTCCCTGCTCTGCTACCTGGCCACAATGAAATGAGAAACTTTGCTCCACAGCACCCCGCTGCATTGACGTGCCTAACTTTAAGCAGCAGACCACAGGCTGAAGCCTCTGAAACTGTGATCCAGATGAAACATCTCCTCCTCAAAGTATGGGTGTTTGGTATTTTGTCCCATCAACAGGAAAGCTGACCAATGCATGATTTTAATAGAAAAAGTAGATAGCATAGAAGAACATTGGATAATGTTAATAGAAATATGGAAATATTTTTTAAAAAGTCAAAAATGAGTGGCAGGGATAAAAATACTACAATGAAAATGAAGAATATCTTTGATGGACTAGTTCATATTTTGGTCTGAACACAGCTGAGGAAAGAACTGTTGAGCTTGAGGAAATGACAATGGAAATTTCCCAAACTGAAAAGCAAAGAGCAAAAAGACTTAAAAGGTAAAACAGAATTTTCAAGGACTGAGGGACAGCTATGAGTGAGTGACATACAGTTAACAGAATTACGGAAGGACAGGAAAGCTAAACAAACAGAAGTAATAATTTAAAAACAGTAATGACTGGATATTTCTCCCAAATTAATGTCAGACACCAAATCACACATCCAGATATCTCAATGAACATTAAGCAGGGAAACTTGGATCTACATTTAAAAAGGAAGAGCAACTAGTAATAAGTGAAAGTAATGTAAAAAGTTTTATTTTTCTTATTTTTAAATAATCTGAGAAATAGCATTTTGCTTAAAACAACAGCAACAGTGTATTTAGAGTTACACATTTTTATGTATACATATGCGCTTATGTATGGGCGAAATGAAGGACAGTAATCATACAAGGAAACAGGATTACTTTGTTATTATAAGGTATTTGCACTGACTGTGTAAGCATATAGTATTATTTTAAACTAGACTTGAAATAGTTGTAAATGTATATTGCAAAGTCTAAGAAAGGAGAAAAACTGGAATCATGCAACATGCTCTGCTAAAACCACAGAAGACCAACAAATTATGAAAGACAAAAATAAATGCCAAGAACAAGGACAACAAAGAGAAACCAGTAGTGAATGTGGAATATGTTAATCCAATATATCAATAGTTTCCTTAAATGTCACATATGGGAAATAAAAGATAGACTGTCAGAGTGGATTAAAAAAACCCAATGAACTATGTTACCTGAAAGAAACCTACTTTAAACACAAAGACAGACAGACAGACACACACACACACACACACACACACATGCACAAGAATGGAAAGAAGTATATTGTGTTACCACTAATCTAAAAAAAACAGAAGTAATACATTAATTTTATGGAAATGAGTTTTTGAACAAGACAAATTATAAGTGACAAAGGTAAGCTTTCTATAAATTTAACCTTCAGTATTCTAAAAGACACAATAATCATAATGTGCATAACAAGATTGGAAGAGACGAGACAGAATATGACACAATTGTAAGCAGAAATTTTTAAACCCACCATTATAGTTGGAGAATCAAAAAAATTATTAAAGCATGCTTTCTATACACAATGATCACATTCACCATGGGGAATGCACTTGTACATAATTTTTTATTTTTCTCATTTGCGTCCCTTCCTTTCGATCCTTCTTCCCTTCACCATTCATAAAAGCTCTATTTGCAGTTTTTTCCTTCCATTCTCTTTCTTTTTAAAATCTCTTCCTTTTCCTCCTCTTTCCCTTCTCTTATTTCCTTTCCCATTTGAACAATTTCATTCTACTTCCCAATATTTGTCTTTCTCTTTGCTCCTTATTTACCCTTTGGATTACTCACACAAAAGAAATAATGGAATATTTATGTGTCTGATTTATTTCATTTCAGATTGTGGTCTTAAGATGGATCCATTCATCTGTAGTTGAGTAACTAACATTTCCCTAACAGAAAAAAACAGAACAACCAAGCAGAAAATCAGTAAAGGCACAGCTGGACTCAAAAACTTCATCGTTAGAAGGCGTAGAGTTGACTGACCTTCACAGACTAAGTTAACAGCATGTTACACATTCTTGATGGAAATCTCAACAAAATGCACCACATCCTAGGCCATAAAGAAACATCTAAATTAATTTAAAATAAAAGTATCCTCCATGTCTGTTCTCAGGCCACTCTAGGAATCAACTAACAAAAGTTTTTAAATTAGAAATCAGTAATGGATAGTTTGAATATTTCTGAATATATGAAGATTAAACAATATACTTCTAAATAACACATGGATCAAAGAAGAAATCTCAAGAGAAATTTTAAGTTATTTTGAAGTGAGTGAAAATACAATTAGTAGTTGTGAAATGCAGTGAAAGTAGTTTTTACAAAGAAATTTATAGTGCTAATTACATATATTAGAAAAGAGAAAAGATATGAAATAACTAACCTAAGTTTCCACTTCAGAACATTAGAAAAGGAAGGATACAATAAATCCATATTAAACAGAAAAAGATTAAAAAGTTAAAGCAAGACACTTCAACATTCAAAAATCAGTTAATGTAATTCGCTGTATCAAAATGTAAAGGTGAAAAATTATATAATTATATCAATAGATAAAAGAAAAGCATATTACAAGTTTCAACAAGTACTCCTGATAAAATCTCTTAGAACACTAAACAGAGGGTTACTTCCTGAAATTGTTAGCACCAACCACAAAATATGTATGGCTGACCTCACATCTAATGGTGAAAAATCTCAAAATTTTCATAATAAGATTAGGAACAAGGTAAGAATTTCCCTTACCAGTGCTGTACAAGGAGTCTTAGCTAATGTAGTAAGGAAAGAAAACAAAACAATCCTTTTAGCTTGAGGAAGAATAAAACTGTCTTTTCTCATAGATAACAGACTGTCTATATAAAAAAAAATCTAAAAAATACAATGTCCCAGAATTAACAAGCACTTTTAGGAAGATTTACAAGAAAAGAAAGTCAATCACTTTCTTATATACCAGAAATGGAAAGTAGATTTGAAACTAAAAATAGTAGCATCTATATTAACATTCCCAAAATGAAACACGTAGTTATAAATCCAACAAAATATGTGCAAGATCTGTAAGAGGAAAAATTACATATCTCTAATATAAAATGTCTAGTAACTAAATAAATGGAGAGATATTTCATGTTCATGGGTAGAAAGATCCAATATCATCAGTATGCCAGTTCTCAGTATGATCTATAACCCCAGTGCAATCTCAATCAACACTCCCACAAGTAATTTTGTGAAAAATGACAATCTGATTTACAGATTTTTCTGAAGAGGCAAAAGACTCCAAATAGTCTTCTTTATATTGAAGAACAGAGTTGGAAGACTGACACTACCTTACTTCAAGAATTACATAAAGCAATGGTAATAGAGACAGGTGTGGTATTCGTGAAAGACAAATAGGTGAATTGAACTGAATAGAGGGACATAAATAGAGCCACAAAAACATTGAATAGAGAGCTCAGAAATAGATCCACAAAAGCATTGTCAAATGACCTTTGACACAGCAAAGGCAATGAAATAGAATTAAGATAGTCTTTCAACAAATGGTGCTAGATACCTGTATGCACGCATACACACAAGGACTCTAGACATGGACCTTGCATCATTCAGAGAAGAAATCAAAAACAAAATCATGGAGTTAAATGTAGAATGAAAAACTATGAAACTCCTCAGCCATAGCACAGAAGAAAATGTAGATGACTTTCAATGTGGTGATGGTTTTTAGAAATAACACCAAAACAATCCCCTAAAGAAATAGTTGATAAGGCAGACTTCATTAAAATTAACGTTTTTTGCTCTGTGAAAGATGATGTCAAAAATGAGAAGACACCCATACACAGAAAGAAAATATTTCCAAAAGACATATTTCATATGTGACTGTTATGCAAAATAAGTGACTATTATGCAAAAATGTTTTAATCTGAACAATAAGAAAATAAGAAACCCAATTTAAAAACAGTAAAAAGAAACCTCTATAAACACTATACCAAAGAAGGTACACAGATAACAAGTAATGAAATACAGTAGACAGTTTAACATCATGTGTCATTAGAGAATTGCAATAAAACAGCAATGCACTACCCCTATTAGAATGACCGAAGTTCTAAACACTGGCAAGACCAAAGTACTAGCCAGAATATGGAAAAATGGGATCTCTCATTCATTGCTGGTGGAATGTAGAATGGTAGAGACCCTTTGCAAGACCATTTGGCAGCTTCAGATGAAGTTAGACTTGTTCTTATCATACAATACAGGAATCGTACTCTTTCATATTTACCCAATGGAGTTAAAATTTTATGTGCACACACAAACCAGCACACAGATGTATACAGCATCTGTTCTTAAATACAAATGTTAGAAGTAGTCAGCTATCTTTCTGTAGGTAAGTAAATAAGCAAACGGGTAATCTAGACAGTGGACTATTATTCAGCACTAATAAGAAATGAGATATCAAGCCAAGAAAAGGCACACAATAAAGTTAAATGCATCCTGCCATGTGAAAGAAACCATTTGGAAAAGCCTAAAAGCTGTATTATTTCAACTATATGACATGCTAGGAAGGTCAAAACTATGGAGATAGTAAAAATGTTAGTGACTGCAGGGGTTATGTGGGTGGGTAAATATAAATAGGCAGAACACAGAGGAGTTTGAGGGGAGTGACACTATCCCGTGTAATATTACAGTGACAGACACATGTCATTACTCATTTGTCAAAATACATAGAATGTATATCAACAAATGTGAACCCTAAAATACATGGTGAACTTTGACTGGTAATATGTCAAGGGAGTTTTGTTGATTATAATAAATGCATTCCTTTAACGGGGAGTGTTGTAGTAGTGAAGATTGTGTATGTGGAGTAGGAGTTTTTGAAAATTCTCTGTATTTTTTCACAATTTTGCTGTGAAACAAAAGCTACTCTAAGACATACAGTTTATTAACTAGAAAATAAATGCATTATAATGCTTGCTTGGCAATATAGGTGATTATGAATATTGGAATATGTGAGAAACATACAAATGTAAATTATTGAGGCACTGTTTAGTCAAGGTAATCACAATAATTGAGCAACTGGTTTAGAAATAAAGGGAAATTAATTTATAAATAAGGGAAAATTTCATGAAATAAGAGAATATGAATTCCATTAAAAATTACCTAAAAAGTGAAATGATCAGGGTGGTAATAATTATGTAATTGTTTTAGAAGAGAAATCTCAAGTTTTTATAAAATGTTTTTGAGTTTTGGAAAATTGATGTTTACAGTTTGAAAAAGTGGTAATAGAAAGAGATGTCAATAAAGAAACAACTCATTGATCTTTAAATTGAATTTTTAGGTTTTCCTTGGGCAGAAGTTTCAGAAATCTTGACATCCCATTTTTTTTTAATGAATTCTGAAAATCTCAGGCAGAACAAAAATTGGAAATATTTCAGATAGCTAGAGGACTGTAGCCTTTATCCTTAAAGTAGATATCTTTTAAAATCATGTAACTTTTCCTTTCTCCTTCGGACTAAAATGTGATCAGTTACCAATATTTAGAGTAGATTCCTTAGTGGTTGAAAGGCTGGGTCGCAGGAACCCCAGAGATACCATAATCTATGAATACTCAAGTCTTTTATATAAAATGGCTTAGCTTTATATTCATTTATATAAAATGGCTTAATTTTGTATATAACCTAACTATATCCTTTAATATACTTTAAATCATTTCTGAATTATTTATACTACCTAACACAATTTAAATGTTATATAGTTTTTATACTGTGTTGTTAAGAGAAAATGACCCGAAAATGATCTATAAATATTTAGTATGAATGTAACATTTTTCCTAAATATTTTTATTTACATTGAATCTGATGATTCATAGCATGCAGACATGAAGGGCCCACTGTAGTTTTATTGCTCTAAGACTATGCCAAATATAATGCATTTCCCCACAGGGACCCTGAAAAACAGAATCTTTCTGCTGTTTCCACGTAATCTGAAATAAGGAAAATCAGTAAAAGACGAAAAGAATCAGAAATAAGAAGCTGTATTTCTGAAAACATACATAAGCAAAATCATTAATTTTGGTTAGAGGAATATGTAGTATTAGAATTAGAGTACAAACAAAAGTCAATACTCATATATGATATCTAAGAAGATTGCTACTCCATTGGTTTTTTATTTTTCTATTTATAAGTATATGTGATACTTAAAATAACCAAAGTTTTCTAGGGAATGAAGCGAGAGCCATGGTACAACTTGGTCACTTAGAAATTCTGTGAGGAGGGCAATTCAGAGCTTTATTTTCATGAGTACTTCAGTGGCTTCCTATGACAAGGGAATAGAGAGTTGTCTAGTAATCAGGACTCTCAGAAGAAAATTAGAGAAAACTATAATGGAGTTGTGTAAAACCCCTCCTGAGGGCAAGAGTGGTCTAGAGGACTTTTGGCCTGTTCCTTGACCTGAGATAAGAGCTTGTGATTATTTAGGAAAATAAGCACTGTGTTACAGAATTTAATTCTTTTTCAGTTCATTTATTGAGATCTCTTACTACATAAAAAGCAAGATTATAAAACTGAAGCTTCTGGTGGCAAAATAGAAAACTAAAAAGCCGAAAGAATTGAAAAGAAAAAGTAATCACCTGTTCTTTTTGTGGCAGTAGCTCTAGCCCAAGGAATGAGAAGGAGATAAGGCGGTGTCCCTGTATTGAGAACAGCAAGAGAGCAAGCGGCCAGGCCCCTCCCCTCAGAAAGTGGAGAGCAGTTGTCTGGCTGGTCCTTTGTCCCTGTCCTTAACCCAAGGGGAGGGCTCAGAGGCTGCATAATCTAGGTAAAAACCAACAAAACAAAACAAATGAGACTTGTACTAAAAAGTTATCAAACATTTGTTGAATTGGAGTAGGCAGTTAAAATGATCACTATAAGGCTTAGAATTGATTTTAAACGTGTAATTAAGGATTTACTATTACACAGTGACCTGGCTTAGCTGAGGGCACTGTAAACGTCCATGTGTCTAAACTCGTTAGGGGTAAGTGGGTTTAATAGCGCTTTATCAGGTTGACCCTGGTGCTCTGTTTTCGCTTGATATTGGCCCAAACCAATTCAGAGAAAATCAGGTTATAATCTTACAGGAGAAGGAGTCTCATCCATTCTACAAACTACTGTATTAAAGTTCCCCAAATGTATCATCTTTGAAGCCCTTATCCCTAACCTGAAATATAAAATGCTATGAATTTGGAGGGGACTTTTCAGTGCTTCGGAGAGGTCACTGTGACAGTGTTCAACTAGCAATGATTTCTCTGCATGACGATCACTGAAAGGCATGATGATACAGTCAGTTCCTGTTCCTTACTTTGAACAACTTTTAAAGAAGAGACTAACATATGACTATTATTCATAGGCTATCTTTCACTAACCTGCATAAAATTTACAATTTCAAATTTTAAAGTATCTGTTCTGAAATTTGAGGGTTTTTTTCCTTTTTTCTTTTCCTTTTTTTTCCTCAAAAGACTGCTGGCAAATATACCACCTCTAGAAATACGTTCTATTTCTTATCAGGTTAAAATGATAAATAGTATCAGATACTCTATGCTTCAGATTTTTTTTAATAAATCAATTTCCATTATGATGATGTCTAAATATGGAAATACAATGTCTCGCTACCAGAGATTGTCTGCTGCCTCATTAAAATTAAAATTCATTAAAATTCAAAGGGGTCTAAAAGAAGAATGCCACTGGCTCATTAATATTTGAAGCTTTCAGTTTATAAGATTTACCTCTTACACAAGCACAGAAGATTAGATAAAAAGGGAAAAGTTTTATCTCAATCTGCCCAGGTATGCATCATTTAGAAAGGCAGTGTGGATTTCTTTATATGAAGAGGAGAGCTGGAGAGGGTTGTGTGAATGTGATGCTCTTTAAACAAACTCATGTGGGTTTTATCTTTATTGCCACAAAGAGATGAAATAGGCTGATGGCCAAAGGGAAAAGTCACCAGTAAGACTTAAGTTGCAGACCTCTCACTTCAAGGAATCTCATCTAATCAGGCTGCAGGAAACCAGTCAAATCAGATCTGAGGCTTGCCACATAGAGTGGCCCTTCAAAGCCTTGCTTCAAACCACTGGGACTCCTCAGATCGTTTGTTCCCTGAATGACTTTCCTGGCATAGATATTAGTGTCTTCTGTCCCCGCTGAGAGCTGCACACAGTCCCACAGAGATGTGTGAAACAATGTGGAAATAAACTGTCCAGCAGACCCTCGTCATCATTCCGAAGGGAAGAATCAAAATGCACATCCTTAACTCCGGAGGGACCTGACAGACCAAGATGCCTGTGTAACAGAACATATGCCAGTTGATCATTCAGTAACGGGGACCTCACCAACTTGAAACAAATCCTCATTTTACATAATTACACAATGTAAGAAGCTGCGCGATGACACGGATATTCAGTCTCCTTCTAACCTTCCATACACTGGCATTTGCATTGAAGTTACCAATTTTGTCATTCCATTACAAGAGCCCGCTTCTAATATTTTACAGTAGCACTCACGTTTTCATTAAGTGTCCTCAATTCCGTGACAGACCTCCCCACTTCCTTCCAACGTTATCTTCCATATAATAGCATGATCCCTTACTGCACTGGTTGTCATTCTTTATGCTCCACAGTCTCAACAAAGTGCATAGTAAAACATGGTAACCACATGTAAACATCGTTTACTACATGTAGTCTGAGCAAGATAAAGTAGAGGTCTAGCTACTGTCTTTCTTATTTCTGTATGAGTTGCAATTTTATGAAACGTTTTTCATTACTTTATGTTAACTCCAGTTAATGAAAATATTTACTTCTTTTCAGAGTAAACTATTGGATTTGCTTGAAGAGTAATACAGGATTTAAAATTAATCCTTATTAAATTTCATCATTTAGTGTTGACTTTGATCTTGATAGCTTTGAGTGATTCTTTATCATCTGTGTATTTATATGATAGCAAAACAAGGAGAAATATTGAGTTTTTCTGTTTCATTAGAAGGAGACCTATAGGTAGTTGTCAACTGCTTTCACATAAGCAATTAATTGCTTATTTAACTGACCAAAAACTGATGTTGAACTCAAATGGAATTTTAGCTTATCTATTAGAGAGAATAGCTCTTGGTTATTGAAGACTGTCATTGGCTTGTTGAAGACTGTCATTTCTTTAGTGAAATCATACTTCCCCTTCGTTAGCACAATCATCCTTGTTACGTATTAGAAGTCATGTAATTAAAATTCTACCCAAATATTTTCAGATATGTATGCCATATTTTGGAAATCTTTGTCTGGAATTTAAATTTATCATTAAAAGAATTCATCTTTTGTGAGATATATAAAATAAATTTTAAAGATGATCAAGCTGTCATTAATTGCTTTTCCATATGGATGTATGCAAGTACTTTTCCATACCCTGGATTATAATTAATGATAAATTGTAATAAAGCATTCAGAGTTTGAGTCTGGGCATCATGAGAATCTGAATTTGACTGGGTCACTTAGAATAAGTTTTTTTAGTTAAATGACTTATATTATATTAAATATGAAAACCTTGGTAAGAATAACCACCAATTTGAAATTACATATATTTATAATATAATGTACCCATCTTCACATTTTTTCCTAAATTTCCCTAAAAAATAAATTTCATGTAAAATTGCTGGTTAAGATAGTTTCTTCACAACACTTTGCCAGTACTCTAGAGGATATTTACTATTAGCTATACAACTAAAATATTTAACTAAAGAGAGATCCTCTTCAAATTATTAGAAATTAACAGCACAATATACACACAGACACAAAATTCTTGGAAAAAATTTTGTGAATGGTAAGTTTACTGAATTCAGTAGATTATTCTTTTTCTCATGAAGTTTAGTATTACTTAATATAGCTTCATTTTTTATTCATTCTCTGAGCATTTCTGTGAGTTTTACTACATGTGCTAAACCCATGAATACTGTTTTTGATTCATCTTGGTTGAATCCAGTCTTTCCTGCTTTTGGCATGGTTCCCAGATCTCTTTTTAGTTTACCATCTCTCTCTTGCCAGTGGTCATACATTATTGCCAAATATCTATGCCAATTCTATACTTGAAGTATATTTGTGAGCACAAGTCCTTTCTAATCATGAGAGTGATCCTTCACTCTTTACACGGCAATTGCCATAGCATTTTTGATGTCCCTTATCCTTTTCTATTAAGAGCAGAGAAATTGCTCCTTCAACATACCATTCTAGAATTTTCTTCCAAATCCAACTAACTGTACAGCATGGAAGATTACAACCATGTTTTGTTAGTTTCAAAGGGAGAAAGCATAGCTAATTTTAGGAACGGTGAATCTTTGGATGGTATAGTTGTAATTCTTCTAAGAGTGTGATATGTTATGAGGATAATACCTTCACAGAGTGTCTGAGTGTCATTTTTTTTCCAAGCCACTAGTTTTAAAATTTTGGCAAGCATCTTTTTTTCCCTTTCGACATCTCCAGGCACTCAATTGCAACACATGAAAGGCCTTGTTTTGAAAGAAAAAAAAGTATTCTGCCCACAATTCTTGCTGGCTTCCCCTATCATTTTCCTTCAGAATTGTGCAATCTTTGAATTGTTCCAGAAAATATGGAAAAGATCATCACCAGTGCAGGACCCTAACCAACATGCTTCAGGATTGCACATAACAACCATGCTTTTCATAGGGCTTTGTAAACAATGTACATCAGAGTAAAAAACATAGGTTATAAGGATGGTACTGCCTTCTTATTTGACACCAGAAATAAGAAAAATTGTTTGTTATTTTTCCCAATGTGAAAATACCTTAAATAAAATGATTGAACTATGACTTACTGGTATTATGAGGGGCAGTACAGAGTATATACCTTTGGTACAAGCTGAAGTCTGCAATAAAATATTATTTGAGCTGCTTGACTTAAGGACTATTGACTATATGAAGGGCAAAATAAAGGTATGTGTCTCTGTTACAAGCTACATCTTTTTAAATTGAGTATTTATATCATTATGTTTTCACATTTGCTTTTGAATAGGTAATGACTACACTCATCAAATTTTTAACATGATCCCTAAAGGCCTTTGCATTAAAATGTGAGAGTAAGTGGGAGTGATCTGTATATTGGACTATTATTCTCATTAGCAGTAGATGATTCTCTTTGTATTTTTCACTTGAGTGGCTATTATAAAATTCTATTCTTTTCAAAGAAAAAATTTTAAAAAATCATAGGAAAAAGAAATGGGGTGTACAAAGGTGGAAACTATTCATTCAGAAAACATTTTTCTTGTCTTGAGAACTCTATAATTTTCCAGGAAATATTGCCATAGAGCACTTCATATCATTAGAATGATTCTAGCATCAGAATTCTTTATATTTTAACATCATCTTTCTTTTCTTTCATTGTAAAATGAAAATCCAAAGCTTCATGTGTTTTAAATAAATGATTGCCTTCACCCTTTCCTACTTCCCATTTGCTAACCTTGGTATCATCTGGCTCTGTATTTGGCTTCTTCTGGAGCATGAGGTTGTTCCTGGCATGTATCAGATATCTACAGCAGGGCCATTGAGTTCTGTTGTATTGAATGGGTTCATCCCAGATAACAAGCTTATAACCTGACTTTTGAACCTCATTAAAGCATTCCAAATTTGTGCCTTCCCCTGTAGATAGGAAGATGAAACTTATTTGTTTAATAGAAGTACAATTAGCTGTGAAAATAGGGAGCATTGTGAAAAGAGACAAATCAGTGTCATCAGTACTGCAACAAATTTCACTTACAAAAACGATTTTACCAAAGTTGTGAGCAAACAGGGACTTTGGGGTTCTGAGAGTGGAAACCCACCTGGCGAGTAACAAGATCCGTAGAGACAGTGCATATAGATCAGCATAGCGAAGGCAGAACTTTCCTGAGTTTTGTTTCTATAAATAATTAATCGAATATCTCTATCTAAATAAATACTTCCCTCTGGGAATTACAGCACGATCAGAAATTTCTGAATACTAATTCTGTTAGGGAAAGCTTTTCTCAATTCTCATTTTTAGCATGCTTTTTTTTTTCTGTTTATCCTTTAAAGAGAAATCCCCCATTTCCCGAAGAAAATAAAAGTGGAAATAATGCATAATAGAAATTAGTGTGCATTAAAAACAAAATGTGGTTACTGTAAGGTGAGACATTATTGACAAAGGGGCAGAGTAAAGCAAGGTTTGCCATTAAAAATCTTTAACCTTCTAGAGTTGCAATTCCTAAGGAGCCTCACTATCTCATTTTCATCATAGGCCTTGGCTCTGTCCTTTTTTTTTTGCTAAGAGAACATCACTAAACTACCAGCAACATCCTACGTCAGTCACATTCCCTTATTTTTAAAATTAGTTAAGGTTCTCACTGGTATTGTAGAGAAAGCCAGGGGGTAGTGGTCTCTAACTCAATGACCATGAAATTAAAGATAGTGTTCTATGTTTCAACCGCAAAGAAAAAACAATGATGAATAGTTGTTAAACACTTGTTCCCGTACGCATTATAATTAGCTAGTGACAGGAAAATCAAGAAGACTGTCTTTTGGCGGGGGGAACAAGTCATCTAAAATAGGTAATAGTGATATCATCACAGGAATTAGGAAATGTTCTGATAAACAGGTTTGTTAATGCGTGACACACACAGGTTTGTTAATTGACATGGATACACACCTATTGGTTCTTTGAAACTGATTGTTCCTTTGTAACTAAAACCCTTGGTATGAATCAATTTCATAACTTGGTTAAGGGAGCCCCATGCAAAGGGAGATTTGGGTAAATCTTTTTTGCAATGTGAGTAATAACCTCTTCATTGATCCTCTCTAGAAGTCAAAATTTGATAGATTGTATTTTCTTTCTTTCTTTTTTTTTTTTTTTTTGCGGCATCGGGAATCGAACTCACAGCCTCACACCTGCCAGACAGGCGCTTAAGCCACTGAGCCAAACTCCCGGCCCTAGTTTTTTTGAGGCAGGGTCGCACTATGTAGCGCAGGCCGGCCTTGCTCTCGTGTTGTAGCCCAAGCCAGCCTCGAACTCACAACGTTCCGCCTACCTCAGCCTCCCGAGTGCTGGGATTAAAGGCGTGCGCCACCACGCCTGGCTTAGATTGTATTTTCTTGAATCAAGGAATTACCTACATAATTGGGGGAGGGAAGCAACAGTTCACTGAAGATCCTTCTTAGATACAGTCTGATTTGGGAATAAATAAATTGGTGGGAAGAATATGTAATGAGATAATTAACTGACTTTTCAAAACACATGGTTAGGACTGGGGATATAGCTCAGCAGCACAGTGCCTGCCTGGCAAGTGCAAGGTCCTGAGTTTGATCACCTGTACCAAAAACACAAACAAAGCAAAACAACAACAACAACAGAAAATATGGTTTAAACTTCCACATTTTGTTCCATGTATAGGACAATGGACCCCAAGGACATATCAAAGATTTCCTCACTTCTTGTTGAGGCTGATAGGTTGGCAGAGGAGAGAGTGACTATTTTGTTCAGTTTCTCAGCAATACCTGTGTGTTCTGCTAGTTTATTGCTATTGCTGGTTGTGCATCCATATAGCTGCCCTTTGGGAGAATTTCCCTTTAGTCCTAGATGACACTAACTCGACAGTGTCACTGCCATTGAATACTACTCTGTAACTGGTGATTTCCTTAAACCCCTTTTCCAGTAGTCCTTTATCAAAGAAGTGGTCTTCTCAAATATTTGAGTAGATCATCTTATTTCTTGATCATATAGAAAGTTTTGTGATATGGCAAGCAGTAAAATAACTTTAAGAATGATATGAAAAGAAACTTAAAAAGCATTCTTTCTTCCACACAGATCCTCACCCTTTCTTATCTTTGACTAAAGGAGAAAATGCACCTGCTATATCTAAAGAATATTGACATTTTCTGATGAACCAAGGTTTATTGGGGAAGCTAAAAGGTATCCTCCTTGAGATGTTCTCAGACCCTAGGTTACAACAGAGTGCTTTAAGGACGAGAGATAAGAGACAGAGCCACATCATTATATTTCTGTTCTTAGATTTAAAAGATAGGTAAAAATATATTGTGCTTGGCATTAAGATCAGAGAGAGGAATGGACGTGGATAGATTGAAGAACCTGAACAGATGGAAGGGAATTAGAAATGGAGAAACTATTCTCATGGCTTCATTAATCATTATATATTTTTAATTTCATTAATTTGTTCGCTTATTTATCTATTCAGTCAATAAACATTTGAGTGCTTAGCTATGTTATTGATATAGTGATAAATATTAAGAACAAATTTGTCAAAAGTAGACTCTTGGTTCTCAAAGGATGTACATTGCTTTATAAAAAGGAGCCACCAACTGATAATAGAAAGTACCGCACACATATCATAGTTTTTAAAATTACTCTCAATCTTTGTGTCATTTTTAAAAACTTGGGCTTAAAAGAAAAAGCAGTTGCTTTTACTAGTTCTCCTTAGAGGTAAATGAATATAATAGATTCATTGTCATTAATTTTTTTTTTTTTTTTTTTTTTTTTTTTTTTTGCGGCACCGGGGATTGAACTTACAGCCTTGCGCCTGCCAGGGCAGGCGCTTAAGCCACTGAGCCAAACTCCCGGCCCTGGTTTTTTTTTTGAGGCAGGGTCGCACTATGTAGCTCAGGTCGGCCTTGTGCCACATTGTAGCCCAAGCCGGCCTCGAACTCACAACGCTCCGCCTACCTCAGCCTCCCGAGTGCTGGGATTAAAGGCGTGCGCCACCACGCCCGGCTCATTGTCATTAATTTGAAGAAATTCTTATTGCACTATCACCCAGTTTGGTCAGTGTCTGATGTTGTTGGACATCCTAGTATTTACAATTTGAATGGATACTTCATATGGAGATTGTTTGGGGCACATTTATTCATTGCTTCAGCAAATACTGAGTGCCAAAGATGCATGCTTCTCCATGGGGCATTTGCAGATTTCTGTGTTTCAGTGCTCACTCTGCCAGCATTTTTGGTCTTTCAGTTGAGCCAGGTAAGAAATTTTATGTAAGCAAAACTACAGCTTTTAAAATTTAAGATGCAGTTGTTTTTATTTAAAAATATGTTCTTCCATTTAAAGTCTGTATAAAAGCAACAGATAGATTAAACTGTAAACAGATAGGACTTTCCAAATTTCCCAGCACAAACAATAGACCTAAGTTTGAACCTAAGTGGTATCTGTAGTTTTCTCTTTTCTTCTTGTGTCTTAGAGTAATGTCAGCATTGATTATCCTGCAAGTTTGTCGTTTCATAAAAATAAAAAGATCATTGTGTAACTTGATTTGAAGAAGGTATAGAGTCTTACAAAATAGTAAAGACAGGAAATAGGTAAAGAAAATGTATGTGTTTTCAATATTTCTAATGTTTCTTTTTTCATCTCTAGCAATTGTCATAGTCATTTTTTCCCTCCTCTTCTTTGCCACACTAATTTAATCTCTACTGTGTGGTGCAAACTGCTGATAGAGAAGATGAGATTAAAACTGCATGCTGGAGCAGAAAGCTAACCTCATTCTTTGAGGTTTTCTTGTTTTGGCTATGGGAAGGAAAACTGCCTTTTATTTAAAGCAAAGCAATAAAATGCTCTACAAATATCAGCTGCTGCTTCTCAAAATATATATATTGCAGTAAATTTTAAAATGATCCTTCCTGAATTTTTAGTAAATAATCAAATACACTGATAGTTTTTTTTGTTTTTGAAACTGGGTCTTGCCAGGCTGTTCGGGCTGGCCTTGAACTCACTATGTAGCCCAGGGTGGCCAACAAATCAGAGATTCTCCTGCCACATACTTCCAAGTGCTGGGACTACAGCCATTGCACCACCACATCCAGCCTTCAAATATACTGATACCTTAATTTGCTGATTTAACTGTTTTCACTGTTCTCATGAAACTGGGTAGTAATACTCAAATAAGGTAAGTATGGAGGTTCAAGCTCAGAAAAGTGCAAAAGAGTTATGTCCATATCCCAGGTTCCACCCAAACTTGTTCTACCATTACTATCCTTTTGTTAAGGTAACAATTAAATATACAAATCCTACATGGACCTCTAGAACTAGTATAATGTTTTCTTAAGTATTTGATAGTTTTACAGTGTATTATGCCTATCTGCTCTTTTTTTCCTTCCACAAAAACTATGAATTTGTTGAGCACAGGTTTTCTCCTCAGTTTACATTTCTACATTGGAAAACATGTCATAATGTAATATGGTGAATGCCCAAACAAATTTGTCTAAATTCATGAATGAATCAGAAGGAGAAATTGTTTACAAAACAGTTTTATTTAGATAAAAACTCCTTAATTTCATGAATTCATTTGAATTCATAACTAGAAAAAGCAGACCATTTAATGTCTAGATCCTTGTTGTCTCTTTTAGGAACCAAAATGTTATGAATAGTAAGTTGAAAGATGAAAATAAAACATCCGTGTATAAAGCAATACTGTTTTGATGGTGAGAGGAGGCCTAGTCATCTCATTTTAAAAGTGTATCAAGTAATGAAGGAAAATATTAAAATGTGAATGAGAAGGTGCTGGTTTAGAATCAGGATCCATGGAAATCACCAAAGGATTAGTAAGATGCTACTGAAAAATTTAGCTTGGTAAGTAGCAGTGGTGATTCATGGCTTATGTTAAGTTTGTGTAATTTTGCTAACCAGTGACAGGTAAAATCCAAACACTGAAAACTTCCAAGTAATTATTTTATTACACTTAGATTTTGCTTCAAGTTTGTAATATATGCTGAAACAGTTTTGCTTAACGCCTACTTAATTTATGTCTGATAAATCCACATTGGCACTTAGTGAAATAGAGGTTGTGGAGACAAATATTGTAATACATCAATTTATCTCCCATTTAGGATACAAAAATAGGGTTTATTTGAAAAAAAAAAAACCTTATAACTGAAACCACAGTACACATCACAAAGGAACTTGTTAGTGGAAATGATAGAGATGAATAAATGGTGAAGTTGGATATTTTTCCTGAATGCTTTATTCAAGGTTTATGAAGGACTGTCTCTAGAATAGAATGGGAGCTGCCTGGATTTCATAAAATCAGTTGGTTAACATTCATCTATAATACTAAGCTTGGTAAGTATGATACACCTAAATGCCCCAAATTCCAACCTCCAGATCCAAACAGTGGTTAGCAATGATGTAGATTGCTTTTAAAAAGTCAATTGAACTGCACTCAGCAGATGTTTGTGAAGACTTTGCCAAATGAACTTAGGGCTCTCCATTTATTCCTCCATGCTCAATGGTGAAAATTCACTGGAGACAGATACTAGATATAGACTAGCCTTCTGTTGTATGGGAGTCAAACAGATTGGGGGCATGAGAAATGCAAGACAATGATTCAACAGGTTCTGCTTCTTACCTGAAATTCATGTCTGTAAGATTCAATAAGTAGGAAAATTCTTGATTTATACGTTGTGTGCAGTATCTACTAGATGGTTATTGAAATAGCAACCTTTGATGTTTTTAAAGAAAAAATGCAAATAAAACTTCAAATACTTCTCTTTTTTAATTTTTACTTTTGCTATTGTACATTTGCAGTACACAATGGTTGTGTTTACAATGGGGAGTAAGTACATGCACATAACACATCTTTATTCTTTTTATGTTTCTTTCCTTTCCCTTCATCTCTTGGTTCCCTTTCCACTGGCAAAAAATCAATCTCTGTTTCCAATTTTCTATATTTTATGCTTCTCTTTAATTTATTGATACTTTGGGCTTCTCATGTAAGAAAAACAATGCAATATTTAAGCTTGTGTGTCTGATTTACTTCTTTTATTTCTTGGTGTATATTGTGAAATTGCACTCGCAAAAGAGTAGTAATTTACATTAATTTACATTTCCCTCAACCATATACAAAAGACCTCTATTTTGAAAAGTTTGTGTTATTTCCTGAAAGACTCATAGGGCATTTATTTGTCTTTAATGCCTTTGTTTGATTTTTTGTAAATTTACTTTTAACGAGAAAATCAGAGTAAACCACAGATGGTAATAACTTACAGAGTAATGGGAAAGAATAAAACAAAGTTGTATTTGACTGCTCTTGGCATAGCCAGTGTCCAAGATTGTAAACAACTGAATCTCTAAATCTGGAGGATGGCTGCATACAAATACATACACATACACATATACATATACAAGTACATGTTTTGCTTCTCACACAAATGAGACAATATGATGTTTACACATGTGTCTTATTTATTTCACTAATGATTATGGTCTCAAGTTGCATCCATATAAATGTTTCCAGTTTATTCTTCTTTGTGGTTGAGTAGTACTCCATTGTATAAAAAAGCACTTCTTTTTTATCCATTCCTCAGATGATGGGCATTTAGGTTGTTTCCAAGGTATGGCTATTACAAATTGTGCTGCTATAAACACGGGTTCACATATGTCCCTGTGGTATGATGTTTTTAATTCTTTTGGGGAGATACCCAGAAGAGGAATAGCTGGGTCGAATGGGACTCTAGTCTTAATTTTTTGAGGAATCTCCACACTGATTTAAACAGTGATTTCCAGTCCTGCCAACAGTAGAGAAGGGTTCCTTTTCCCACACACCCCCTCCAGAATTTGTTACTGCGTGATTTCTTGATAATAGTCATTCTTTCTGGGGTGAGGTAGGATTTCTGTGTTGTTTTAATTTGCATCTCTCAAATGACCAATTTTTTCACATATTTATTTGCTGTTCATATTAATTTATCTGAGAGGTGTATATTCATCTCAGATGCCCATTTTTGGATTGGATCTTTAAATCTGGAGGACTGATTTTTTCAAGTTCTTTATATGTTCTCAATAGTAATTCTTTGTCTGAGGTACAGTTGGCAAACATTTTCTCCCACCTTTTGGGTTGTCTCTTCACTCTGTTGGTGGTTTCTCTTACTGTGCAAAAGCTTTACAATAGGGTGAGATCTCAGCTGTTTGTTCTTTGTGACATTTCCAGTGCAATTGGGGTTTTGTTCATAAAGTCTTTGTCTACATCAATGTCTTCAAGAGTTTTACCTACTCTCTTCTCCGGCAGATTTAATGTTTCTGTTTTAATATTAAGATCTTTGATTCATTCTGATTTTAGCTTGGTACATGGTAAAAGATACGGGTCCAATTTTAATCTTCAGAATATATAGAGCCAGTTTTTCCAGCACCATTTATTAAAAAGGCTCTTTTTTCCAGTGAATGTGTTTGGCAACTTTGTCAAAGATAAGGTGGCTTAGTATGGTTGGAGTAGTTTCTGCATCTTGTAATGTGTTCTATTGATCTTTGAACCTTTTTATTGCCAGTACCACACTGTTTTTATCACAGTAGGTTTATAGTATAATTTCAAGTCAAGGATTGTGATGCCCCCTGTCTTGTCTTTGTTGCCTGGAATTGCCTTTGCTATTTTATGTCTTTTCTGGTCCAGATGAATTTTAGGATTCTTTTCTCTAATTCTGTGAGATATGTTACAGGAATTTTGATGGGGATTGTATTGAACCTGTGTAACAGTTTTGGAAGTATGGCCATTTTCACTGTATTGGCTCTTCCTATCCAAAAGCATGGGATATCTTTCCAATTTCTAATATCCTCTTCAATCTCCTTTTTCAGAGTACTGTAGTTTTCAATGTAGAGGTCTTTTACAACCTTTGTTAGATTGATTCCTAGGTATTTCATTTTTTTGGATGCTATTTTAAAAGGTATTATTTCCACAATTTCTTTCTCAGTGAGTTTGTTATTTGTGTACAGGAAGGCTATTGATATTTGAGTGCTGATTTTGAAATTAGCTACATTACTGAATTTGCTTATTAAATCTAGTAGTCTTTTGGTGGAGTTTTTGGGGTTTTCTCTGTAGAGTATCATGTCATCTGCAAATAATGATAGTTTAATTTCTTCCTTTCCTATCTTTATTCCTTTTATTTCTTTCTCTTGTCTAATTTCTCCAGCTAAAGTTTCCAGGACTATGTTGAATAAGAGTAGAGACAGTGGATGTCCTTGTCTTGTTCCTGAGTTTAGAGAGAAAGACTTCAGATTTTGTCCATTTGGTATGATGTTGGCTGTTGGTTTGTCATAGGTGACTTTTATCAGATTGCGATAAAGACCATCTATTCCAATTATCTGTAGGATTTTTTTTTATCATGAATGGGTATGGACTTTTTCAAAGTCTTTTTCCGCATATATTGAGATGATCATATGATTTTTGTCCTTGGCTCTGTTAATATGGTGTATTACATTTATGGATTTTACATATGTTGAAGCATCCCTGCATCCCTGGGATGAATCCCACTTGATCATGGTGTACAATCTTTTTGAAAATTTGCTGCAGTCTCTTTGCCAGTATATTATTGAGAATTTTTGCATCAATGTTCATTAGGGAAATAGACCTATAATTCTCTTTCTTAGTCGATTCTTTTTCTGGTTTTAGTATCAGGGTAATGCTTGCTTCCATGAAGGAATTTGGAAGAATTGATGCCCTTTCAAATTCATTAGAGTTTGAAAGTGGTTGTGTTAGGTCTTCTCTAAATTTCTTGTAGAATTCAGCAGTGAATCTATAAGGGTCTGAGCTTTTCTTTGTTGATATGTTTTTAATTACATACTTGATTTCATGTATTGATATTAGGTCATTTAGGATTTTTATATCTTCTTGATTCAGCTTTGGTAATTCATATGTATCTAGGAATATGTACATTTCTTCTGTATTTTACATCTTATTAGAATACAAGCTTTTCAAGTAGATATAGATGATTTTCTGGATTTCTGCAAGGTCTGTTGTTTCACCCTTTTCATTCCTAATTGTGTGGATTTGAGTCTTTTCTTTACTCCTTCGTTTTGTATAAAGTTGGCTAAGGGTTTGGCAATTTTATTTAATCTTTCAAAGAACCAACTCTTTGATTCATTGATTCTTTGCATTGATTTTTTAGTCTCCAGAGTGTTAATTTCTGTTTTGATCTTTATAATTTCCTCCCTTGTGTGAGCTTTTGGCTTACCCTGCTCTTCTTTTTCTAGAAGTTTGAGGTTCAACATTAAATTGTGCTTGCTCTGTTTTCCTGATATGGGTATTTACTGCTATAAATTTCCCTCTTAAGACTGCTTCCATTGTGTCCCACAAGTTTTGATATGTTGTAGTGTCATTATCATTCAACTGTAAAAACTGTCTAACTTCTTATTTAATTTCTTCTGTGACCCAAGGGTTGTTCAGTAGGGTACTATTTAATTTACATATGTTTTTGAAGTTCTTGTGGTTTCCTTTAGCTTGAATTTCCAATTTCATTGCACTGTGGTCTGATAGTATGCATGGAATAATTCCAATTTCTTTGCATTTACTTAAGCGTGTTCTATGAGTCAGTATATGATTTATTTTGGAGAATGTCCCATGTGCAACTTAGAACAATGTGTATTCTGATATTGCAGGGTAGAACATTCTATAGACATCTACTAAGTCCATTTGTTCAAAAGTTTGATTTAGTTCTATTATTTTATTATTGATTTTTTGTGACACTGAGGTATTGAGGTCTCCCAGTACAATTACATTAGGGCTTATTTGATTTTTCATGTCTGTTAGTAATTGTTCTGTATAGTTGGGTGCACTGGTATTTGTTGCATACATATTTATGATTGCTATCTCTTCCTTTTGGTTTGTTCCCTTTAGGAGTATGTAGTGACCTTCATTATCTGTCTTAATCAACCTTGGCTTGAAATTTTCTTTGTCTGAAAATAGAATAGCTACCCTTGCTTTCTTCTGGGTTCCTGTCACATGGAGTATTGTTTTCCATCCTTTGACTTTCAGTCTATTAATTTATTTTTCAATTAAATGTGTTCCTTGTATGCAGCATACTGCTGGATACTGATTCTTGATCCATCTGCCAGTCTGTGTCTTTTGACTGTTGAATTAAGACTATTAACATTGATGGTTATAACTGAAATGTATTGACTTATCCTTGTCATGTTATTTTCCAGTCGTTGGCTCTCCCTCTTTTTTCCCCCTTTCTCTGATTGTCTGCCTTCCTCAGTGGATTCCTTCTGTTGGGGTTCATGGTGCTGTAGTCCTTATTATCTCTTTCTAGAATGTCCTTCAGAACATTTTGGAGCGCTGGTTTGGTGGTCATAAATTCCCTCAGATGTTCTTTGTCATGAAAGTATCTTATTTCTCCATCAATTTTGAAGAATAACTTTGTGGGGTACATCAATCTGGGTTGAAAGTTGTTTTCCTTTAGAACTTGGAGTACTTTACTCCAAATTCTCCTTGACTTGAGAGTTTGTGCTGAGAAGTCAGCTTAATTCTGATGGGCTTTCCTTTATAGATGATTTGTTTCTTTTCTCTAACAGCTTTTAGGATTCTTTTCTTGTGTTTACTTTCTGGAATCTAGACTATGGTATGCCTAACTATAAGCTTTTTGATCATTGCTAATTGGAGTTCCATATGCCTCATTTATCTGTATGTCAAATTCTTTTTCTCAACCTGGAAAGTTTTCTGTCATGCTGTCTGGGAACATTTTTTATGTCATTTGTGGTATCTCCTGCTTGTTTATTAACTCCAATTAATCTGTTTTATTCTTCTTTGTCTTATCTAGCAGCTGCTGGGTTGATTTATCAAGGTCCCTTGGTATTTTTGAGAAATATTTCTTTTCCTAGTTGCTGACGGCAAGCCTGTCTTCAATATCTGAAATCCCGTCCTTACATTGGCCTAATCTGCTTTGAATACTTTCAGTGAAGTTTTTATTCTCCTGGATATCTGCTTAAATCTGCTTTGTGGATTCCATTTCTTTCCTATGCTGTGTTTCCATAATTTTCTTAAGCTCTTCTATTTTGTGTGTGTGTGTGTGTGTGTGTGTGTGTGTGTGTGTGTGTGTGTATCTGCTCTAATGTGACTTAGCATGGTGTGTATTTTGGTAATCTCTGTAGTTCTCTGAGAGATTATTTCTGATTATATTTTTTCCAGAGCCTCATTTAATTGCTTTGTTGTTTCCACTTCAGAGAGACCTGGTTGGGGGGGGTTCAGATTGTCCCAATTCATTGCCCCCTGGATCAGCCTCTGGTGAACTGAATGTCCAGGGTTGCATTTTTCTTAAGTGTCTTCTCATTTTATTTTCTCTCTCTTTTTAGTTTAATTCCTGGGGTGATGATTGTAAGTTGCCTATGGTGATTTGCTTTATTGGTAGTATTTAGGACCCTTAGGTGATGATTACTTCTCTCAGGTATCTTTCAGGTGTAGCTGATTTTTGAGTTGTGAGTCTGTTGGAAGATCTTACTTCTTCAGTTTGTTGGAGATGAGAATTTGTTGTTTCTATGGCTTAGTCCCTGGTTTGGCACTGTGCCACCCTATTTTCTGTGATCCTTAGTTAATCTCAGTCATGGAATAACAGGGCCAACAGTTGAATAGAACAATTATGTCAACATTGGCTGCAATGGTACCAATAGCATCAAACACAGCCTAGAAAACAACAAACTGAGATAACCCTTAATTTGCAGCTTCTAAATGAACTGGATTTGTGATTGTATATTAAGATGTAAAACAAACCAGATAATTATATGCAACATGTAAGTCTGTAATGAGTCAATTTTTCCCTCGAGGATTCAAATTTAAAATGGATTAAAGAGAAATAAAAAAGTGGAAGAAGAGAAAGAGATTAGAAGTAAGGTTAGAGGACAAAAGGGATCATCCAACTCTGGGAAAGTGGTGCAGAAGACTGAATGAAAAGAGAGGTGGAAGAGATAAAAGGAAGAACAGAACAGAACCATTCCCACAAAGAGGTTAAGAAACATTTTCACACTCATATAAAAACAATGAAGGAGAAAGAGAGAGAAAAGAAATGAAAAAGAAAAACAAAACAACAACAAAGTCCACTTCCAGGATTTTCTCTGGGTCACTAGTAGACAACCTGTGGAGACAGAATCCCAAATTGTGGTAATCTATCCAGCAAGCCAGCAGTTGCTTTATGGTGGAGTAGTGGATAATCTCAGCAGGTCTGTCCTGAGACCAGACTCATTGAACTTGCCCACAGACCAAGCAATTTCCATGGGTCTGTGCCCAGTTGGGAGCTGCTACATAAAACTGGCAGCAGTTCTGTGTTCCGAGATCAGCTGGCCCAACTCCAAAATGACTCCTGGCTAATTGCTCTCTCCACATGGGAGGGCTAAATCCTCTGCATTCACCACCAGACATTCATGTTCACTGCTCCCTTCACTACTGCATCTCTCTGCAGAGGCCTCTGGAGTTGTCAACCTTCACTGTTACTGTGACCAAGCGTCCCCAGGTTTGATCAGCTCATCTTGCATAGTGAATTGCATCTCAGGGTGAAAGTGCCACTGGCTACTGCCTTCTTCTTCCTTGAAGGTTTTCTTTTTACTCTCTCTGTGGACTTCAATTCACACTTCAGATTCTTCCTGAGTCTAGAGATCTGCTTCCTTCCTTTTGTTTTCCTCACAATGCTATATTCCAGTGTCTGGATGGTGGCTCTCCAAGAAATTGTTTTTTCTGCTGCTTACCATTCTGCCATCTTCCAGGAAAACCAGATTTTCTAAATTTAAGAAATGAAATCATCCAACAAAACAATAACTTCAACACCTATATTTTATTGTTTCAAATGTTAGGATCAGCCTAGTACAATAGAAAGATCCACAATAATGGAAATCTGTACTTTCAATATGATAATGATTACCTACATAGACACATTGAGCACTTGAAATATGGCCAGTTTGGTTGAGGAAATAAAATTTTAATTTTAGTAAATTCAAATTTCAATTGCTGTATGGAACATAGGGAACATTTAGTAGCTAATGGCTACTATACTGAGCAGCACAGCTCTGGACTGACTAAATACCTGAAAATTAGAGTTTATGACTTAATCTACCATCAAGTCCAGTGTAAGAAGGAGTTTGTAATATATACTCAAACACTTGTTTAATTTGTTTTGAAAAGATACAATAATATTTCCAGCATAATATTTTATTCTTTTATTATCAATAATTTTTCCCAATATTGTTTTCCCACCTTTTAAATGTCAGTTTTTGTGTCCCAGAAGAAGTCTATGTATATGTAAATAGTTCTTGTATTGATTGCTTAGGAAAATAAAATATGGTTGTTGCATCATTTGACATGATATAAAATATTATCTTTAAATTACTGAAAACTTGATCAGGAAGATAGCCATAAAGTTTTCTTCTTAGCTTTTAGGGGATGAGGCCAAAGGTAGAGCCAGAATTAAGTTCAATGGATATATTATTAAGTGTGACCTGGATTTTGAGTTTTATTTGCTCGTTGACATTCCAGTTTTCAGAATGGAGTGCTTCCTCAACTTTTAGACTATATTTAAATGGAAGAAATGGTGTGATTTTGAAAAAGAAAAATAATCAAAGCATGACTATGTTTGACATTTGTTTTCTGTACATGTGAGTTGTTCTCTGGATCACAAATACAATGCCTAAACCATAAGGAATAAATTGTACTTCTCTGAAAAATCTAGGTTTTTATGTGCAATCATGATAGACCATTGAAAATATTAAGTATTACATGGTATTTTAAAGTACACCATCAATAGTTAAGGTGACTAAATTACAACTGAGCAATGAGGTCTGTATCTGTATGTTTATATGTTAACCTCCTATCTCACCATTCTTTCATTGTTTTTCAAATTCCTTTAAAGAATTTCTGCAAATGATACTTTTTCTATAAAAATATAAGAAGATTTTGACATAATTGGAATTAACTTCCAAGACTCATTTATGCACCTACCTATGCTTGGTGGTGCCAAACATCAAGAATCTATAGAACAGGCTTAGAGACCTACAGGTTTTATGGTTCACTATGTTAGGGGCCACACCTTCTGCTTTGGCAAATTTTCTTCCTTGACAAACTTTATTTGTAACGCTTTCATAGTCTGTTCAGGCTGCTATAACAAAATACCATGCATTGGATTGTTGAGAAACAATGAAAATTTATTTCTCACAGTTCTGGAGGTTGAGAAGTAAAAGGCCAAGGTGTCTGCAGTGTCCAATGAGTACCTGCTTCCTGGTTCACAGAGGGCTGTCTCTCCCTGTGTCCTCACATGGTGGTAGAGGCACAGGAACTCTCTGGAGTCACTTTCATAAAGGCACATAAGGTTAGAGCCCTCATGATCTAATTAATTCCCAGACACGCTAACTGCTATTGCTATGACTTTGGGTTTAGGATTTCAACATAGGAATTTAAGAAGGGCATAAATGGGTTACAGCAGAGCCTACAGTCAATATTTGTTGAACTTTCATGGTCATTGCAGATGTGCAGAGAATGACAGAAACAAAAAAGTTGGGTAATCAATGAAAAAGTTTCCCAGTTGAGGTTGAACAAGCAACCTTCTTTCTGTTTCTTTCATACTACATGCAAGTAGTTTTTCTTAGTCTATTTGGTGCAACATTTTTGCATTTTTATGCATTTTGTGGATGATTTCATTGCTTAGTATAATGCTGAACTGTTGTGTGTGTTTTGAAGTGAAAGATGGCAGAGAAAAGAAATGTTAGGTAAGCTGAATTACAGGCATGAATTACAATGCTTTTAGCTGTGAGTCCAATGTTATTGAATCAACAATCTGTTTTAAATAAAGGGTGCAAATAGAAATATAAATAAAATCAGGGTATGCATTTTTGGTTGATGAAAATGTTAATAGAAGCTCACAAGATCCTAATGCTTTTTTTTTCCCTAGAAACAATGGCTTAGTATTTGCTAATTCAGCATTTGAGACAGCTTTGTACAACATACCTATCTTGAATCATAAAAGTCAGTTGTACATATTGCAGGAATACAGAATATTACCAAATATAATTATTATAGACCAGGGAATATTATTTATGCTCATAAGATGCTCTAGGCTACCAGTTGGGCATTAGGATAGTAAAAACTGAAAAGCTTCTAGGACATAATTTTTTTCTTAGTTTAGGACCGCAGATTAACTTGAATCCTCAACTTGCCTTAAATGGCATACTTTATTGTGTGTATATGCATACATTAGTGTCTTATGGAGTAGTGTTTAGAATTTCTATATGTCTGTAACTCATAAAAGAGATTAATAATCACTGAAGTTTGGATTTGTACCCTTGGCAGTGGCTGGACCTGGCAGGGCTTAGTAGGGTCTTGGCCAGCAGGGTATGTTGAGTGCCCATGGCTTGTTAGGGAAGAAAGAGCAGGAACAATTTGTGATCTCAGAACAAATAAGATTTGCTTAGCTATGAAGGAAAAATCTTGACAAGACAGGCTCTAAAATCCTATGGAGAATTTGGAGACTTTGATCCTTTAGGTGTATCTGTTTTACAAAAATTTAAGGCTCAGAAGGTCTCAGTATAATAAATCATGTACAAATTTTAACTCAGCTGTCAATCTACATACTTCATGGTTAAATCTAAATGTAAAATAAAATGTCTTGGTTCAGGATGATGGTCTACAGAAGTGTTTTGTGGGTGGCAACTGAGTGTACAGTGCCACTCTCCTGGTCTTTGATTTACCTTTCCTCATCCTTGGCCTGCTTATGAACAGAACTTGTGATTGGTATATTCCTCGGGCTGTGGAACACTAGCGTGCCTGTGTTTCAGATATGGTGAGGACCTTAATGAAAACCTGAATTATAACTGAGATGAAATACTTACAGATGCCCATCAAGGAAAGTCAGGTCATACAGCTGTGTTGGTCTTAGAAAGACCTGATTTTAGGACAGAAGCCATTGTCCCTCTGTTCACTCGCGGGCAATCTCTATCAGTCCTCCCATCTCTTCCTAGCTTATCTCTTCACCAGTGAATAACATATCATTTCTAATCTTTATCTAACTCTTTGGGACATCAAAATGCAACGATCTTTTTGAACCAGTAGGTTCTATTTATTGAATTAAAATCTTTGTGCCTTTTAATAACTAAGATGGATACAGATCTTTTAACTCTTAAACTGTGTTCATAGATTAAATCGAATTTATTTAGGACAAAAGGCAACATGCTGAAGATTTAGAACACTAACAGCACTGCCTCTGGGTTTATTCAGCCACTTACTACAAGGTAAATACAATGATTCTCACCTCATATAGTTGTTAAGGTATCTAAATGAGATAAAGTAATAAGAGGATCATGTAGCCTACTACCTGTGAATATGTAGTTTGATATATAATAACTATCAATAAACTGCAATTAGACCACTAATTCAGTACCTTTTGACTACTAATTACACTTCTGTGGAAACTGAGACCTAATAAAGTTAAAATACCTCAAAAACCAAAACTAATTGTAGATTGACTTTGAACAAACCCTTAGACTCTGACTTATAGGATAGTAATCTTTTGTGCAAATCACTGTCAGATATACATATTTGTCTCAACTTAAGAATCTACATCTTGAATGATGATAGCTCTGGTGTGCTTTAATGAAATAGAGACTTTGACAAAGCTTCTGAGAGACAACACACTTTTAATTGAGGCTTCAGTTGTTTTAAAATCAACTGATCTTGCTTTTATTGTCATATGTATCTGTAGATCATTAACTTTCTGAAAAGGGCCATTGTTATGGAAAAGTTTAAAGTCTCGTTTCTCTGTCAGGCTAAAAATGAGGACCATGCAAGACGTATCAGGCAATTATACCATTTATTCTTAATTTATCACCCTGCTTTCACTTGCATCAATTTCATGCTTATAAAACAACACACTCTCACAAGGTGGGACAGCTTGCGATCCTTGATACAGGCTGGATTTATTAATTGTTGTGCAACCTTACTGATTATCAACTACAGGATATCACACGAGTTAATTATAACATTATACAGAGAAACAAAACATCATACTTTTCATTGCCATTGTTTCTGAATTGAGATGTTCTTCCAGAGACAATAGAATTATCCTCATTCTTGCAAATGGACAAAATAAACAACTAGCCCAAGGTCATACTGTATATTGCTGGATAATTAGGAGTAAACCCCATAGTTCTTAGCTATCATTTTAGAGTTCAGGCAATTTTCTCCATTGCTTCAATCATGAGTGTAGGAAAGAAAATGAATCTCATTAGAGCAAATTGTTGCTGGCTTCTTTCTTTCACAAAGTGTGGGCTTATGCCTTAAAGGGCAACCTACTCTCGAAAGATAGTTTTTCCAGAAGCTTTAAAATAAACAAGATAGGAAAAGGCAAAAGGTGGAAAAAGATAATGGCAGATAGAAGGAGGAGGAGGAGGCGGGGGAGGAGGAGGTGGGGGAGGAGGAGGCGGAGGAGGAGGAGGGCTAGACTATCCTTGTTATTCCCAGATATATCTGACCCTGCATTAATCTCTAAAAACTTTCTCATGTCTTTGTGACAATCAAAGATAATAGGACCCTCCCTGTCTCCCCGCAATAGTTTCCAGATGATTAACTGAACAACTCATGGTCACTGATGATAAATGTCTTTCTCTAACCACTCTTGGCATTAAACCTCTGCTTCTCAGGAGCCTTTGTATATTTTGGGAATTCTAGTTCACCAGTTCCTTTAAACACAGACATTTTTACAAGTCTATAATGCAAGTAATACTAATGTCAAACATATTCTCATATTTTCTCGAGACTGGACCTAACATATTTATACTAAGACATTAAATGCCAGCCAACTGAACAGGATAGATGCAGTGGTTAAGTAGCTTTCCTTCCTCTCTTACTTTAATCTGTGATCGTCTCCTGATGTTATTCAGCATTTTTGTAGAGCAAATACTTTATACTGAGGATCATGCTCAGGAACAATGTACATATATAATTTTGACAGTTTGTGAAATTAGACATTATGAAAAACAACAGAGAAAACAGAAAAGCCAAGACAGGAAGAACTAAAGAGAGGCCACAAAATGGTACCAATAATATGGGGACAATCATCAACCAAAACTAAAAATAACATGCGAACTCTGAGTTAACACAGCTGTGCAACTTTACAGCTACAACGCTGCTGATTCTAAATGCATTGACACTCAGCAAGCTCTTTTATATATGAAGAAGTGCTCTAGCCAAAGCAGTGCAGTCGGATTCTCGCTGCAATTTTTCCTATTTTGTTCTTAATTCCCTCTTTTGAAATTAAATTTTAAAATCTATCATTTATTGTCAATAATTTGTCTGCACTGCCCGAATTGTGAGTTTTCTGTCTGGAGGGATTTATATAGTCAGCTGAGAAGCTTTGCAGGAGCCTTGGTATGGAGACGAAGAGAAGCGACAGTTGAAGATAAATTCTGGGTTAAGATGTTTCCATACTGAACACTGAGACCATTGACACTGCCTCAGTCTCTGCAACCCTGACAGGCCAACATATGTCTGGAATTTTTCTTTCTGAGAAATTGGAGCAGATCAAAAGAAAGATTTAAAATACTAAACTTTAGACACTTCCAATAAAATACTTCAGTCAGATCCCATTGTGAAGTCTGTAAGAAAAAAACTTTTCCTAAGTGTTTCCATAAAACATTTAGTCTATCATTAAGAACATCCACAGAACAAAATGAACCAGGGGAGTTTAGGAAGTAGATAATATACAGGTTGGAGAAAATTTTACAGTAAGTGTTAGTACTATGTTAAGGTTTAATAAAAATGTATTGCATTTGTCAGAAAATAACAGAGTTCTGATTAGCCTGTGTTACTTTAACAAAATATTTGATATTGAGTAACTTGATAAGGAAACAAGAATTATTTTGACTCATGGCTACTAAGGTCCAGTCAAGGGGCTGCATCTGGTGATGGCCTTCTGATTGGCAGCATCCAGTGAAGGGCATTACATGGCAAGAAACAGGAAATATGTGTGTGTGTCTTCTGATTTCTTAACTTCTTACATAGCTACCAGGGCTAAGTCATGGATTGTCCACTCTAATGACTTCATCTGATGCTAATCATTCCCCAAGTCCTCTAAACACCATAGTTCTTCACATTGAGATTGAATTTCAACATATGATCACAAAATTGGCACAATGAAATCATAACATCATCACTGATGCTGTATAAAACAAATAAAAGAGAAATAATTATAATGTAAAATTAAAAACAACAAATAAAAACTTCAGAAAAAGATATTAGCAGACCTGCAGTCACTCAAGTAGTATATTGCCAATGCTGTCCTTCTCACAAAACTACTAGAAATTTGCTTCATCCTAAATCAAGAAAAGAAATGACATGGGGCATAGGAAGTGGAAGTGTGAACTCAGAAAGGAGAGAAAGGGATCTCTCTAGGTTGAAGTTGCAGGTATATTTTAGCATCATGGTTTTTCCAAAACATAGAGCGCAACCAGTTGAGTTGGAACAGATCAGAGGCCTCTGGAAAGTCTCTTCAAGAAGAATTTAATATGTTTCCAGTCAATTTTGAAAAAGTTAGGGAGAGTTAGGACATAAAAAATTAAGTGACTACAAGATAGTGTATAAACAAAGTAAAAAAAAGTTGTTCAAGAAAAGAAAAATAATATATAACCCAGTGTTTATAAATTTTTTTTATTTAAGAGGTAATGGACACAGAAAAGAGAAACAAAAAGCAAAAGAGACAAACAAACAACAACAACATATCCGATATGATAACATTATAGGTTTACAAACTGAGATGGTTGAAACTTGACAGTAGTTGTAATATTACATATCATTGTCCTCAAAGGGGTTTTCACATTAACAGATATAGACATGTAAAATTGATCAAATCTTTTGAGTATTAACTGTTCTTTTTCAATAGTTAATGTATTTAGTAATACAGTCATTTTAACTATCTTATGTACATCTTTTTATAAATTTATGTCTTTTTCTTTTTTCCCTTCCTTCTTTCCTCCTTTCCTCTTGGAATACCTCTTGCTGTCTTTAAAATAACTGCCCATATCATCAGGCCTAATATAATCAAACAAAATAGTT
>RJWM01018117.1:0-41636 GCA_004363535.1 Dasyprocta punctata | reverse complement strand
TCTCTATTCAATTGTCTGCCCCACTCGGTGATATCCCTCTGTCACTGTTCCTAGAGCTGTGGTCTTTTTTTTTTATCTCTCTCTAGAATGTCCTTCAGTATTCTTTGTAGGGTTGGCTTGGTGGTCGTAAATTCTTTCAGTTGTTCTTTGTCATGGAAGTATCTTGTTTCTCCATTAATTTTGAAAGATAGTTTTTCAGGGTACATCAATCTGGGTTGGAAGTTGTTTTCTTTTGGGACTTGAAATACTTCACTCCAAGCTCTTCTTGACTTGATGGTTTGTGTTGAGAAGTCTGTTGTGATTCTGATGGGTTTTCCTTTGTAGGTGATCTGTTTCTTTTCTCTAACAGCTTTTAATATTCTGTTCTTGTGTTAAATTTCTGGGATCTTGACTATTATAGACCTGGGTGTAGATTTCTTTTGGTTATGGCCAGCTGGAATTCTGTATGCTTCACTTATCTGAATGTCACACTTCCTTTTCCCATGCTTGGGAAGTTTTCTGATATTATTTCTGTAAATAGACTTTGAATGTCAATTGTGTTGACCCCAGCTTTTTCACTCACACCTCTTATTCTTAAGTTATGTTTCTTTGGGTTGTCTTGCAGCCATTGAATTGTTACTTCCAGATTCCTTGTTATTTTTAAGAGATCGTTCCTTTTATGATCACAAGCTGCAAACCTATCTTCAAGGTTTGAAAGTCTATCTTCAGTTTCCTTCAACTTTTGCCAACTTTCACTGGAGTTTTCAATTTCCTGGATATCTCTTTGAATTTGTTTCATGTATTCTAAATCTTTTTTGTATTGTTCATTCAAGGTTTCCCTCATTTTCCTATGCTCCTCCATTTTGTTAATCTATGTCTTCTTTAGAGCCACTTAGCAATTCTTTTATTATGTGTTTCATTTCTTCTTTTACCTGAATTAGTATTTCTGTTCTAATTTCTTTTGTAGACTCACAAAGCTGTTTCTTTGCTTCAGTTGCCATTGCTTCAGAAATTTCAGGTTTGTGACTCCCAATCTCTTCCATATTTGCGTCTCCTGGACTTGTTCTGCTTGGATTGGAGGTAAGAGACTGCCTTTTGCATCTTTATGTTGGCATATTCCTGGGATCTTCTGGACAAATGGGTACTGGGGTCCCAGGCACTTCCCACATTGGCTATAATTTTTCTGAGGTGAGACTGGTTCTTCTAGCCATTGCTGGCTATGAGTATCTGATAGTGGCCATTGGCTGTGCTGTCTGCTATTTTTTCCCAGCCTGTGTTGGCTTGATGATGGCTGTTGGAGTGTGCACAGGGGCAGGGCTGGCCGCCGCCTGTGAACCTGCACTGGTCTCCAGTGGGGATCCTCCACTAATACCCCTGGATTGTGCATGGGGATGGGGCTGCCTCCAGACCCAGCTGGCTATCTGCCGAGAACCTCCAAGATGGCTGCTAGAATGCATGCAGGGGGAGGGCTCATTCCAAGCAATTTCCATGGGTCTGCATCCAGCTAGGAGCTGCTGGAGGAAGCTTGCAGCACTTGTGGTTCTGGGCTTATCCAGGTAGACTCCAAAATGCTTCCTGGCCAATCCTTCTCTCTCACAGTAGGACCGCATCCTCTGCACTCACTGCCAAACAGTACAGTCCTCCACACCTGCCGCTCCCCTCCACTGCTATTCCCCTCCAATGCTTCCTCTCTCTGTAGAGGTCTCCAGGGTCGCCAACCACCGTGTCACCTTGATCATGTGTCCCCAGGTTCCAATAACTCCTCTCTAACAGTGGGTCTGGCTCCAAGTGAAAGTGCCACCAGCTGCCACCTTCTTCTTCATTTAAGTTTTTCTTTTTACTCTTTCCTTGGGCTTCACTTCTCAATTTAGATTCCTCCTGGGTCCAGGAGACCCACTTCCTTCCTTCTTCTCTTCTCCACAATGCTATAATCCAGCATCTGGACTATATCTCTCAGAGAGGCTGTTTACTCTGCTGCTTACTGTTCTGCCATTTTCCTAGAAGCCCTCATCTTTCTTTTTGAGGCAGGGTTTCACTGTGTAGCAGGGCTGGCCTTGAACTCATGGCAATCTTTTTGCCTCAGCCTCACCAGTGCTGGAATTATAGTCATGCACTACCACATCTGGTCTGAACATATCTTTCACTTTTATTTTTCAGTGAGCTACATAAATTTAGTAGAGGTTGTTTTATATATATATATATGTGTATATGTATATATATATATATATATATATATATATAATTTTACATTGACTATGTATCAAGAGTTAAGATGGTATATTGGGTGATACTATGTACCCCCAGGTCCTCATATACTTTTGAGGGGGTTGAGTCTGGCGCTTGTGATCGGTTTGTTACCTAGCGCCTGGATTGATGATGTGAGTGCTGCACCCGCCCACGGGTGGAGCTGAGATACAGTGTAAAGGAGGTGGGTCTTCCTCTTTCTTGCTTCTGCTTTTCTGCCCTCCTCTCTCACCAATGTGCTTGCTACTTGAGGTGGCCATGAATGGCAGCCACGCCACGCCATGCTGCCTTGGAGCCAACTGAGTATGGACTGAAACTCCCAAGAAACTGTAAGAAATAAACCTTTCCTTCCCTAATTTTGGGCATCAGGTATTTTGTCTCAGCAATGAGTGAAAACTAACTAAGGCAGATGGGAAAAACAGATTTTTTAACTCAACAAAAAGAACAAAGGAGATTTTAGGATAAATAAAATGCTACCTTCTTACAACATAATACAAAATATATTCAACAAAAACTATATGTAACATGATGGGTCTTCAAATAGGAATACAGCTATTTCGTTTTTCCTTACTATTCTCTTCTAGCTCACAATATATCTTGTTCATTCAACTATTTGTTGAATGAGATAATCTGAATATATTATTTCTTCTACCATTCTCTTAATATACTTATTTGTCAAAGGCTCTTTTAAAATATGCCATTGTAACCCAAATACCAGGTACTGTAATAGTCTGGACAAATGTAGGCTCTTTATGTGCTTCTCCTTCTCTTCCTCCTCCTCCTCCTCTTTCTTCTCTTATTGCTACATTGCTAACCATTTTAAAATCATGTTAGGTTATATTATTTTATGTCATGTTATTTATTTTACAATAATATCTTGCTAAGTAACCAAATTGCCCAGCCTGGATGCAAATAGATCTTTCTCCCTCAGCTTCTCAAGTACTGGGACTCTAGGCATGTACAACCATGCCCAGCTCCACTGCTCTTTAAGTGTAGTTTAAAATTAATAACTTTTCAAATACAACATACCAGAACCTGTGGGATAAAGAAAGCAGTCCTCAGAGGGAAATTTACTGCAGTGAATACCCACATCAGGAAAACAGAACAAACACAAAATAACAACCTGATGCTAAACCTTAAACATCTAGAAAAAGAAGAGCAAGTCAAGCCAAAAGCCAAAAGAAAGAAGTAAATTATAAAGATCAGAGCAGGAATTAATGCAACACAGACTAAGAAAACAATACAAAGAATTAACAAATCAAAGAGTTGGTTCTTTGAAAGAATAAATAAAATTGGCAAGCCCCTAGCCAATCTTATTTTAAAAAAAAAGGAAAGAAACAACTCAAATTCATACAAGAAGGAATGAAAAGGGTAAAATCATTACAGACCCTGTGGAAATACAGAAGATCATCAATACCTATTTGAAAACCCTTACATCCATAGGTTCAATAACACAGAAGAAATAGACAGATTCCTAGAAATTTATGAATTACGAAAGTTGGATCAAGAAGATGTAAAACTGCTGAATAACCCAGTATCAGTTAATGAAATTGAAAATGTAATTAGAACCTTACCAACAAGAAAAGCCCAGGTCCTGATGGATTCACAGCTGAATTCTACAAGAAATTCAAGGAAAACTTAATTCCAACACTCCTCAAATTCTTCAAGAAAATTGAAAGGGAAGCAATTCTTCCTAACTCATTCCTGAAAGCAACTATTACCCTAATACCAAAACCAGAGAAAGACCCAACCAAAACAGAGAATGACAGGCCAATCTCCCTAATGAACACAGATGCAAAAATCCTCAGCAAAATACTGGCAAACAGAATGCAGCAAGTCATCAAGATTACACACCATGACCAAGTGGGATTTATCCCAGGAATGCAGGGATGGTTCAACATATGCAAATCAATAAATATAATACAGCATATCAATAGAGCCAAAGATAAGAACTACATGATGATCTCAATAGATGCAGAAAAAGCTTTTGATAAAGTCCAACACTCATTCATGATAAAACCCTACAGAAAATCAGAATAGATGATCTTTATCTCAATCTGATAAAAGCCATCTATGACAAACCAACAGCCAGCATCAATATTAAATAGCTTTCACTCTAAAATCGGGAACAAGACAAGACTGTCCACTATCACCGCTCCTATTCAATATAGCTGTGGAAACATTAGCCAGAGCAATTAGACAAGAGAGAGAAATAAAAGGAATAAGAATAGGAAAGGAAGAAGTTAAATCATTGTTATTTGCAGATGACATGATACTCTACATAGAAGACCCCCAAAACTCCATTGAAAAACTTCTAGATGTAATAACCAAATTCAGTAATGTAGTTGGATACAAAGTTAACACTCAAAAATCAAAAGCATTCCTGTACACAAACAACAAACTCATATGGAGAGAGATAAGAGAAACCACACCCTTCACAATACCATCCAATAAAATGAAATACTTAGGAATCAATCTAACAAAGGAAGTAAAAGATCTATACAGTGAAAATTACAGTACTCTGAAAAAAGAAATCAAAGAGGATCTCAGAAAATGGAAAGACACTCCTTGTTCATGAATAGAAAGAACAAACATTGTGAAAATGGCCATTGTCCCAAAACTGTTATACAGATTTAATGCAATTCCAATCAAAATACCATTAGCATACCACACAGATCTACAGAAATCATTCCTAAAATTCATCTGGAACCAGAAGAGACCTAGAATAGCAAAGGCAATTCTGGGCAATAAATGCAAGGCAGGAGGTATCACAATCCTTGACCTGAAGTTACACTACAAAGCTACTGTGATAAAATCAGCACGGTACTGGAATAAAAACAGGCCTGAAGATCAATGGAATGGATTAGAAGATATAGCCACAACTACAAACACACTCAGTCATCTCATCTTCGACAAAGGGACCAAATATGTTCACTGGAAGAAAGATAGCCTCTTTAATAAGTGGTGCTGGAAAAAATGGCTTTCCATATGCTGCAAACTAAAGCAAGACCCATGCCTATCACCATGCACTAAACTAAAGTCAAAATGGATCAAAGATCTAAATAGTAAAACAGAAGCACTAAATCTGCTGGAAGACAAAGTACATAGACATCTTGAATACATAGGGGTAGGCAGAGAGTTCATGAACAAAAATCAAACTGCATGGGAAATACTTCCCGGAATAAACAGCTGGGATCTCATCTTATTAAAAAGTTTTTGCATGTCAAAAGAAATCAGCAATTGAACAAACTCATATGCAGTATACTACTTCGCAACATTATTTAGAAGAACTAAACCAGATCATTGTTTTGGTTAGTTTAAAATAAGAGGACAACTAAGATAACAAAAATCAGGAAATATAATTATTTCTTTCTTTAAAATGTCACATTAAGCTAGATGTGGTGACACATGTCTATAATCCCAGCACTTTGGGAGGTTGAAGCAGGAGGATCATAAATTCAAACCCAGTCTGGGCAATTTAGTGCCTGAGTGAGACTTTGTCTCAAAAAACAAACAAACAAACAAAAGGTACAATGCAGGTAGCTCACTGTGAAGGCCCTGGGTTCAATAGCTTAAACTGAAAAAAAGCAAATCAAAACAAAAACAGAAACAAAACCCTTCACTTTTTTACACTGGAGTAAGGAGTTAAAAAATGATACCCTACACCCCCAGACTCAAAACAGCAGTGGAGGTTAAAAAGGTTTAATTCTTATATCCCTTTAAATCTGCATCTCAGTGTTCCTCTGGTATAAATGAGGACATTGTTAGCCCAACAACCATTTTTTCTAATTGCTAAGGACATTATATCTTGAGTCTCATATTGTCAACTCCAAATAAATAAATAAAACTGTAATATCTACTGTATCCCCAACAACTGTCATCTTTCGCTTTTGCAGTGTCACATTATTCCTCCCACTGTGAATGTCCTTCCCACTTCCCCCTACCAAGCCACCTCCTAGATAATGTTATACTTATTTAATTAAAAAACAATCCAAGTTGGTTTTTGGCAAGATGCTCTACAATTGCCACACCAGAATTCTGCCACCAGTATACAACCTGTTGTTATTAATCACTCCTTTTAGAAAATATCTGCATCATTTATCAGAACTTCTAATAAACATACACTACGCCAGAGCTAGCTTAGGAAAACTGCATTGGGGTTTGTAATACCTTCTTTTTAATGCAGATATATAAACCAACAAAACTAGACTGACAATATTGTCTACCTAGAATTATCTCTATTTGTTCCCAAATATGTACTTAGCTCATACACTCTAGTCCCTCTGGTCTCTGCTCATAGGATGTTTTCTCAGACCAATTTACCTGAAATGTAAACTCCCTGTCTTTTCTATCATGTTACCTTACTGCCTTCTTCTTCATACTACTTATCATTGTCAGTTATATCATATAATACTTATTTGCCTCCCTCCACTAGAACGGTAGCTCCATGGGAATATGGATTTTTTCTTCCATTGCATTATCACCAGCATATAAAACAGTGCTTGCTTTTTAAGAAAGCACTTACTAAATATCTGTCAAATAAATGTATTATATCCCATCACATTTGAGATTTTGTATTGTCTTTTGTACTTATATAGTAAGGGCAAAGGCAAAAAATTGGGCAAACTTTCTAACACAAAGGCAATACAAAATCCTGTCATGGCTGTACAGCAACGTGGTAAATATTATAATGCCTTTTATTATCATTTTTAACTTACTTTATATCCATAGTATTTTCATAACTGTCCATAAGCAGCATGAGTTTTCACTAGCTGAATAGTTATTTCTTCTTCAAGTATTATGTTTTGAAAAATACAAGGGAAATAAAAGTTCTATCTATCTATCTATCTATCTACCTACCTACCTACCTATCTATGTTCTTCAATATCATACAGCAAGACAGGTGATGCTTATATCTACAGAAGTACTATTTGATAACGTCTAGGTTTTGGGTAATCATAGATCAAAAGGAAATGCTGTTAAGATAAATTATTCTAATTCTTATACATTATCATGATTACAAACTACAAATGCACAATCAGCATCACACTAAAATTCTTCAATGATTAACTGTCAGTATTTTGCTTTCACATCTTGAAAATAACCAGTATTACCACTCCAAATCTAAATCAATTTCTGCATAGAACATGGAAAAAGTGATTACTAGGGAAAATGGTACATGTGCACAGACAAACACATACTCTATTCTTTGGTCGTCCAGCCCAGAAAATGGCACTTAACATCTTATGCTTTCATTGATATATAAATGAATGCAAATATTTGATAGTTTCTTACAGGTTTCAAAACTCATTAGATTCACATAACAATGTTCTAAGATAGGGAAGACAAGTGTTAGCTTTATTTAACAATTGAAGAAATAGCCTTTATGAGACAATTACAGCTAAAAAGAGACCATAAAATACAACAACACTGAGATTTCACCTCACTGAGATTTCACCTAACCCAGAAAGAATGGCTATCATCAAAAAATCAACTGATAACATGCTGGCAGTGCTGTGGGGGAAAAGAAACCCTTCTCCACTGTTGGCTGGAGTGTAGACTGGTGCAATCACTGTGGAAATCAATATGGAGATTTCTTTAAAAACTAGGATTAGAGGTCCCATTCAACCCAGCTATTCCCCTTCTGGGTATCTTCCCAGAAGAATTAAAAACATCATACCATGGTGATATATGTGCATCTATGTTTATAGCTCCACAATCTTGTAATACCTAAATCTTGGAAACAACCCAGGTGCCCAACAATCAAGGAATGGATTAAAAAGATGTGTTTTTTATATAATGGAATACTACTCAGTCATGAAGAAGGATAAAATGGAGACTTTTATAGGTAAATGGATGCAACTTGAGACCACACTTATAAATGAAATAGGACCCATATGTGTAAACATTGTATTGTCTCACTAGTATGAGAATCTGAAAAAGTAAACAAGACCCAAAATGTACAACCAATATTGTGAAAAGAGAAGCTGTTCAAAAAGAAAAGACAAACTATGATAGGGGAAAGGAAGAAAGGGAAAAAGAAAAAAACATATATTTATATGCAAGATAGTCACAATAGTTATATAGCTAGTTTCTCCTAGTTCATTGAAAATAAAGATTTGTGCTAATGTTGTTTAGACAAGATATCATGCCTACATCTTGTACTCTGAATACTATGAAGACAACAATATGCAATGTATTACTTATTGTAACTCTCCTACTAACCTGTTTTAAAACTGTTTGTTATTTTTTATTTTTTCCTCTTTAAAATAAAAAAAAAATCAACTACACCTAAAAAGACACCATAAAATATTAAAGAATCAAAGAAGATAAAAGAAGCAGTGTTACTGGGATTAGTGGAATTACTGAATTTCATGGTGCAATTATACATCTCTGTATGTTGTTTTACAGTTGGATTATTAAAAAGAAAATTCCACAGGGCAACATCTAAGGAGGCAAATCACACTGTGTTCCCTTCCCACCCTAGAAATCTTCATCCTTGCAAAATCAAGTAAAAAAATTGCCTTTAACCTAGCATAAGACTAATTTTGTCATCAAGGCACAGAAACATGGATCTGTCAGACCCATGCTTATTCTTTAGAATATTTCTATTGGTGGATAATTAATTTTAATTTTGTGAGTTGTATTATATTAAACAATGAGTACTTATAAAAAAATTCACAAAATAAAGTATTGAATTTTTAGTATTTATTGAGTTTTTTGTTTTTGTTTTTGTTTTCTGTACCAGGGATCGAACTCACAACCTTGTGTTTGCCAGGCAGGCGCTTAGGCCACTGAGCTAAATCCCCAGTCCTATTTTTTTGAGACAGGGTCTCACTATACAGTTCAGGCTGGCCTTGAATTCACTTTGTAGCCCAGGCTGGTCTCGAACTCACAAGGATCCTCCTGCCTCAGCCTCCCAATTGCTGGGACTAAAGGCGTGTACCACCACGTCCAGCTTTTATTGAGTGTTTATAAAAAAGCATCAAGATTTTTAACATCAACTGTTCTTTGGTTGTACAAAGTCTAAAAAATAACAATACAAATAAAAATGCTTATATGAACTACAATGAAAATACCAACAGTACTCTAGAAAAAAAACCCTTTTACTTTAATTATCATATGTAAGGCAGTCTGAACACATGACAATAGCATGTTCCATACACACATATCACTTACACTGACAGCACATGTGTTTTTCTTTCTTGGCCTTTTTATAGGACATATTTGGCATCTCAGTGGTCCTGCTGTTTTGTCAAGAGGTTCTTATTATATTACATACTGTGTAGTTAACAGGAACATAAAATATCAGTAAAATAAAGTATTAAATTCTTATTATGTATTGTGCATTTAGAATAGACATCGGTATTTTCACATCAGCTGTGTACTTGCTTAAAAAACCTAAAACATCAGAAATAAAATCCCATACAAATTACAATGAAAATACTAACAGAATTCTACCACAAATGTGAACTGTGCTTCTACTGTCACACCCAAGGCAGTCTTCACACACAACTGCATGTTCCACGTACACATCTCACTTACACTGACAACATGTGTGCTTAGTTTTCCTTTCCTATGTGGCAGTCTTGTCACCTCTCTTCTCTTTCTGTTTTGTCAGGAGCTTCTTACTGTATTGTACAGCATACACTTAGCAGGGAACAAAGATATCAGTAAAATAAAACATCAAATATGTAATAAATGCTTAGACTAGATATCAACATTTTCACATCAGCTGTTTACTTGCTTACAAAACCTGAAAGATAACCCTCAAAAATAAAAACCTATGTGAAGTACAATGTAAACACAAATGAAAGTCTACCACAGAAATAAGCTTTGCTTCAACTGTCACACCGAAGGCAGTCTTCACACATGAAAACTGCATGCTCCACACACAAGTATTGCTTACATTGATCACATGCATGTTTTGTTTTCCTGCACTTTCTTGTAGGACATAGGTGGCATCTTTTTTGTTTTCCTGTTGTAGCAAGTCTTCGTGACGCTGAGTGTGCCTGTTCATTTGTCAACTCACCAGTGTGCTCCACAATTTTTTTGCATGGTTCCCTGGGCAGAAACATTTTGTATTTCCTCTGCTACAAATGATCTCTTATGAGCTCCAGTCCCAATCCTCTAAGAAAATTTCCCTATCATATTTAGCACTTGTTATTTTCTTTGTAAAATATCAAACTATTTATGGCACACGTTTAGTTAGGATTGAGTAAAACACAACCATCAGCCAATGCTTTGTGTTTCAAGCGATAGTATAGTTGCTGGATAACCCATCAACATTTACTTTGCTTCTGGTTTTGTTATAGAAAGTTCCCATTTTAGGCTTCCATTTTGTCAAGGTTTCCCTATCAATATTTCCATCATGGTGAAATTTTGACATCAGCACTACCAATTTCTTTTTCTTTGACATATACAAGATGAATGTTATATCTGTCTGAAATCCAAGGATTGTAGTATATCATTCCCCTGTTCTGAAATTTCAACATTTCATTTGGAATTTCTGATTTGTTCCTGCATATAGGTCCTGCGCTGGTCAACTTGTGCTCTGTTAACAAATGTAACATCACTTGGACAGTGGTAAACCAATTGTTGAATGTCACGTTCTGATTTGGAAGATGGGAGCAACAAGTCTGTTCTTAATGTCATTTGGTTTATTACTATACAGGTAAGGACCTGATGGCTGAGCTCCCAATAAACGTCTAAACTGAAAATTTAAAAAGTCCTTGCACCTACAAAGGTATAAATTTTTATGCCATATTTTGATCCACTGTTTTTCAGTAAGTCTTTCACATTCCTGTGATCACCATGAGAAATCCCTGCTAAATACAGCAGACCTATGCTTTCAGTTTGGCTAGTGAAGTTCATAATAAATATATTTTTGAATATGGCTATTGGTACATAGAGAACGTTTTACTTGCATTTCAGCCTTTATGTATTTCACAGCATCTTGCAGCATTTCACCTATTATGATTTCCAACATTGAATGGCAGTGCTAGGTATTCTGTCTAATACCTTTCACCCTTGCCAAGAGCCTCATTATACTTCTGGACCTAGTTCCAACATTGGATCATTCCATTTGGTTGCATGGATATTCTGTAACATTTCAACTAGTCAACATTTCAATTCACATCGCTGTTTTCTTTATCATCTGAATCACGGAGGTCTGCATTCCCTCCATGTGTCTGTGTCAGATGATTCTTCTTACTCCATTTCACTGTCACAGGAACTTTGACTCACATGGCCAACATCAAAGTCATTATCATCATCATCATCATAAATCCACACTACTTTTCTGTTTCAAAAGCATGTATTTTACCATAATGGATCATCTTCACCATACATGCATGAGTAATCTGATGCACTTTTGACCTCCAAAACTTGCAAATCTGATTTTTCATGTGTCATTGTACTGAACTGGGCTACTTTTACCAGAAAAACGAAAAAAAAATTTTTTTTAACAAATTCTGTAGTGGTGTGGGTCTAAGGACCCTCTGTGGTGCTTGAGTAAACATATGCAAAAACTGTTCCACAGGGCATAAAGGTGGGTACAAATCCCATTTTGGCATTTTTGCACATGTGTATACACCTTGCTGTTCATCATACCAAATGGGTAAACACAGATTGCTTCCTATATTCCTTAGGGAAAGTTACTAAGATGCACACCTAGCTATTATGATGTTAAAGTACAAATTTACTTTGTACTTTAGCAAGTAAGGGATGAGTTTGCTGGACCCAGTCCTATGCTCCTAAAGATTTCATTTAAATGAGAAGGGGCAGCCTTGGAGGAGGTTTTGAGAAATGAAGGATGATCAATGTGACTACTGTTTCTTTTCCTGGTAGTGGAAAGATTGCTCGCCTACCTACAATTTTGTCTGTTGACAGTCTCTCACCCTTTCCCCCACCCTATTTGTCCCTGGATCCCTTCCTTCCTTGTGCATGGGATGCAACTGATACTCCAGTTCACTTTAGGGCCATGAATCCTCAGAGTTAAGTTAAAGTCATAATGATGTATATATAGAAGGTTGTTCTTTTTTTTTTTTTGGGTGGGGGGAGAGTGGTGGGGTATAGAGATTTATGATACAAGTGGTGAATGAATCAGGTAGACTTCATCCTAATGGGACTTAAATGCCATGATGCTGACCATTCTTCATTTTTCAAAACCTTCTGTAAGGCTGCCCTTTCTCATCCAGAGACCTTTAAATGTAATTTGTTAGTTTATTTCATAGACATTTAAATGTTCCCCCCCAAAAAAACAACACATGTTCCAGGGAGAAAGGGGACACACAATATGATTTGCCTTCCCTTCAGGTTGTCCAGTGGGATTTTCTTTTAGTAAATCAAAATGATAATTTATTGATTTACTTCGTGTGAATGACAGGGAGAGAGGGAGGGAGGAAGAGAGTCAGGGAGGGACAATGAATAAATGAATATGGAGGGATAGAGTTTTCCTTACCTAAAATGAAACGTCAAACCTACTACCACTTAGGCACCAAATATTTTCCTTTTCCTTTTTTTTTCTGTGGTGCTAGAGGTTGAACTGAGGAGGGCTTTCAACAGGCTAGGCTAATGTTCTACTACTGAGCTATATCCTCAGCCTTGGGCACCAAATATTTTATCAGATGGTTCTTTTGTGAGCATAGTATTTAGAATATTTTGCTAATAAATACATATTGCAAACATTTTCAGAGTTGGACTCCTTGAGCTAGGGGTGGAGGGAAAGAGGGAGAAAGGGTTTATATTTTCAAGGGATGGTAATTGAGGGCTATTATTTATTTATTGGTTTTTTTGAGACAAAGTCGTGCTTCATAGTTCAGTTTTGGTTTTTTGAGACATGATCTCTCCTTGAACTCATTATGGTCCCCAGGGTGACTCTGAACTCCTGGTGATACTCCAGCCTCACCTCAAAAGTGCTGGGATTAGAGTGCTGGGATTAAAAGCATGTGCTACCACACCCACTATTAAAGTGGGGCTTTTTAAAGAAGGCTACTTTATTGTTTGATATATATGTATTTATGATAAATCATCTACACAGTGGTTTGTAAAGTCTGTATAAATATCACAAAATGAATAGCTTATTTCAAATGCCACCAAGATGAAAGAGGAGACAAGGAAACAATATCTAAAAATTCTCGAATTTATTGTTTTATTTCCTAGTTTTGTTCTACACTACAAAAAAAAAAAGGTCTGAGGAAGGTGATTATTAATCTTCCATCCAAGAACCTGTTTACACTATGCAGACATGGAAAATTCTAAAGTAAAATTCACACAACTATGTAAATTAAAGCTTCCTTATTGACAGGCCTTTCCAAATTCCACCCATTAGAGTACTTAATAGAATGTAGCTCATGTAGTGGTTACCATCTGTCAAGCAAATTGTTGATTTGTATTGAATAAGCCAAATATGCATAAATTATTTTTAATTATATACAATCAGGTGGTATATTTAGGCCCCATAGAAAAGCCATTACCTTTATCAACTAGGAGAATCAAGGGCTAATGTAAGGTAACTATAGAAATTAAAAAGGCTAAATCGCCGGGCGTGGTGGCGCACGCCTTTAATCCCAGCACTCGGGAGGCTGAGATAGGTGGAGCGTTGTGAGTTCGACGCTGACTTGGGCCACAACGTGAGCGCAAGGCTGGCCTGAGCTACATAGTGCGACCCTGCCTCAAAAAAACCAGGGCTGGGAGTTTGGCTCAGCAGCTTAAGCGCCTGTCTGGAAGGTGTGAGGCTGTGAGTTCGATCCCCGGTGCCGCAAAAAAAAAAAAAAAAAAGGGTAAATCACTTTTCTAAACGAAGGAAAATCATTTTATCTGCAAAACCACCTTATATGTAACAAAAATTTCCACAAAAAATTTCATTCTGCTGTGAGCCACGACAATTAAGTAAGATAAAGTTAAGTAAATGGTCAGTAATCTACCCACAGGAAGTGTTTCAAAAATTTAGAAAAGTGATCTCAGAATTCTTACTTCCAAACTAGTTTCTTGTTATAATAATCCCAGAGTTCTCTGTTGTTTTTATTCTACTGTTAGTAAAAGAAATGCAGTCAACTAACTTCTTTACCAAGTTCATTCCTAAAGTCATTACATTGCTGGTGGTTATTGCCAATTATTGCATGGCAAAGAAATGAAATTATAAAAGTACAAACATTAACATTTCCATGATCATTATCTTTTTTTCATTAAACAAACTGTATACAGTAATCTTATAAAGGAAGAGCACATAACACTAGTTTTAGCAAACAAAATGGACAAAGGCAAGCTTATGCTGACACACAGTCAAGTTCCTGTAAGAACGAATCCAAATGTGGACTTATTTAAAACACAGCAAAGCTCTTGGTGTCACAATTTTAAGTAAAAATACATTAGTTGAGCGGTTGTAAAAATGAGCATATGCTTTTGCTCTGAACCAAAAACACTCAAACTTTAAAAATACCGCTTTGCAGGGCCAGGGATTTAGCTCAGTGGCGTAAGTGCCTGCCTGGCAAGCGCGAGGTCGAGTTTGATCTCTGGTACCAAAAAAAAAAAAAAAAAAATATATATATATATATATGTGTGTGTGTGTGTGTCACTTTGCTACTTTCTGATCCATTTGGTTTAATTTATATGGTATTATAACGGTAGCTCCCATTTGGTAATTTCAAGCATCCTGTTAATACCTTACGTAAAACAAACACGGAGGCACAAAATGACCACTATATCAACAGGTCTCTCACTAGTCACAACATATACGTGTGGTAGAAATTTTGGTTTATTTCTTCAAATTTTCTCATTATAGAGGTAAGAAACTAACAAAAAGGTGGGAGAGATGCAGAAAAGAAATCGGTACAACTGGTTCATGATTTAAGAAAGCACCACAAATGAAAAAGATAAAGCACAGAAAATGATTGATTGTATGTATAAAGGAAGCTTACAACAAGAAGAATACCATTAAATACTACATTATGGTGATTTGATTCTCATTGATTTACCTACTGTTTTCAGGAACACAGTTGCATGAACTAAAATACACTTCTTTGGTAAATGTAGGCAGAAGCACCAGTAAAAATTCTGGTCAAGTAAAATTACAGGGAATCAAAATATATCAGAAGACTACTTCTGAGGCTGTAACACAGGGCTGGCTATTAAATCTATTTTAAATAGTGTATATATCCTGTTCTATTCTCAATGAACTGAACTAGATAATTTAGATGACTGTGAACACTGAGTTTCCAATTTTAACCTAGTAAATACCTGCATCTATTAAATGGAAATTGTTCAGCAAAATAACATTTGTGGTTTTTAAGAATCAAAAAATGACAAAAATGTCAAGTTTCTAGGGAAATTTTTGTTGGTATATTTTCAAAAAAAAGCCTGTTAGTGATTAGGTTTTGTGAGATTAAAAAAAAATCCTGTAGAACCTCAGAATTCTCCCCACCTTGGCAGTGGTTTGAAAAGAGTAATAACATATGTTTGTCACCATTTTAACATACATTGATTCATGCCTATTATCTTTTATGCATCCTCTCAACTCTCTGAGATGGGCACTGGTTTAGTGGAGGAAAAATCAATGTCAACTCTTCCATGAATCTTAACCCAACTCTGTCATTTGGTTCTAATTATAATCTGCCTGGTTTACTAGTGGGTCTTCCTCTTCCCCTGTTTCACCCCACTCCCTAGCCAGATTATGAGCACTTTAAAGGCAGGAAACAGAATCTTCACTATTTTATTGTCTAAACATTTCTGTGGCACGGAGTAGTCGCTTAAGGTTGAGTAAATGAAAGAATTTGACAAATAACATAATACAAGTAAGAGATAAGAGGAGGACTGAAATGCGAGTTTTTGGACTCTTCCCTTTTCCCTTACATTACAAGGCCTAAAGGAAGCCTGGTCCACCAATTCAAGAACAGAATACCAAACCAGAAACTATCACAAAAAAGAACTTTTGTCTACCTATCCTTTAAAAGTTTGAATGCCCCTATGAAGGGCGATTTGAAAATTACATTCTTTGTTGAGTTTAGACACTTGGCAAAGAAACAGTTCTTAATTTTTAAATCTAAGTAGGGGGCAGAGAGTTATAAAGGAAAAGTTGGATTTCCACTTGTTTAATTGGCTTGGTTAAATCGTGGCTTTGAAAGTAGGGGCAATGCCAAACACTCAAGAGAGAAATGTATCAGGACATTGTTATACGTAGTCTGAGAGGTGATCCTTGGGATTGAAAACTTGGACACAGAGTAAAGATGCTAAATTAGGAGAGGTCAGCAATTCAGAGCCCTACTCTTTGATCTTACCAGACACCAACGATTGATTCCCTGACTCAACCTCTCATGTAAAGCCTATCAGGACCTGATTGAGGTGCCTCTTTAACATTCCTGTGTCCCTCCCCCCCCCACATACACCAAACACTCCCCAGGGTGGTGATTTTTGGTACAGGTTTTGTGAAGAAAAAAAAAAAAAAGTTAAGTTCACAACAGAGGAGAACTGGTCGCCTAACTGCGACCAGTCTAGCTGGACCACTCGCCATCAGCCCCCTCCCCCATGCGAAACGATAGGACACCTATCCGATTCTTCTTCCACCTCAAAAGGAATCCTTCCTTCTTTCCTCGGTCCCACCCAAAAGCAACTGCTAGTCCTGTGCGGCGTTCCCAGGATTTGGTGAAGGCAAAAAGGTGGTGGCAGGAGCAGAACCTCGGTCCCTCTACCCAGGTTTTAGGATTGGCGGCGGGTGGCGATGTGTAACTGTTTTTCTTGCCACCTTTTAAGTAACAGTGAACACAATCCTGAGGAAACTAGAGCTGGCCACGACTTACCTGTGAGCCCACCTCCGCCTTCCTCCCCGTAGCCTCGACGCCGTTGCAGCACGAAGTAGTCGTTGGACCTTTCCATCAGCCACAGCTTCAGCGCATTTTTCAGAAGCACTTCCTCAGGCTTCAGCCACATCGTGAAGAACTTTGCGTCGCCGGATACCAGCGACTTAATTTGCCCTCCTCACCTCACCTCCAACCTGTTTTTCTCCCTCTACTTCTCTTCCCACTAAATCTTCCTCAGGCTACAGCGGCTCGGGTTCAGGTTTTCCACACTTCCCCCAACCCTCTTTTCTCTCCCACGTAGGCAGAGAGGTTGCCAATTCCCTCCCACAGCGCTACCGCCCGACTGGGAAATAGCCCAGCTCCTTTATCCCTTTGGGAGTTGTAGTTTTTTGCCCGATTTTCTGTACTCACGCAACAGCCGTTCGAGACTACACTTCCCACAATACATTGGGGCGAGTATTGGGTGGGGGATGCTTTCAAAGCTTGTCCCGCCACCAGTTAAATGTTTTGCCAGTCTAAAGTTAAAGGGTTTGTTGTTGTTGTTTTTATTCAAATATGTGATCCCCCAAGTAGAAAGGTATTGCTTGCTTGCTCATCAATCTTTTACAGCAAGGACATCAACAAAGTTTCTGGAATTTTAGAGAAACCACTCGTTCCTGGAAGCAGCTGTAGCAGCAACCAACATTTAGCGCTAAGGAGGTACAGTACTCAGGAGATCTTGGGTAATCCTCACAGAAGTCTGTGAAGCAGATCTTCGCCACTTCTCACGTTAATAAATGAACGCACTAACTAGTGAGATGATTTATCCGAGGTCACAGAGTCAGTGCTATGATTCCTTATCTAACTTCAAAGTTCTTGCCAAGGTTGAGCTTTTTCAACTCACAGAGAAAAAGCATAAGATCTCCAGAAGCCACATATTTTCTTCATGCCGTGCACTTCTTTCCCTCACTGCCGCCTCTGTGTAATTACTGTAATAAGCCACAGGAAATCTCTACTCTAACTTTCCTTTTGAATCTAAGCAATTTATCAGGGTAGTTTTCTTTTTTTAAGCTCTTAGAAAACAAACCCCATAAGAACAGCCTTCACCTCTTTGTGTTTTGGCAGTGGTGCCCAACTACTTAAGCACTAATGTGAAGGAGGTCAGTAATTTGCATAACATTGGTGTGAGCAAGAACGCTGTCTTTATTTATTACCCTTATGGTCTCCGGACTTAAAGGTTGCACTAAAAGCAGAATCAGGTTTACAGAAAGGAAGGAGTTGGGAGGCGATGTACCAACAGGGGTTCTTGGCAAGGTGTTTGGAGAATGAAACCTCAAGAACTTACGACAAAAAACAAAGTACAACCCTCCCCCAAAAACAACAAAACAAAACAACAACAACAAAAACAAACAAAAACAAATCTTTGGGTGGGGCACACAAGATTTCAGGTCCCGAAGCCGAGGAACTCTGTCCACAAAGAGTTTCTCTGGTTTAACTCCTGAATTTGTGGCCCATCTCTAAAGAAACAGGTGTGTGCTACAAGCAAAGATTTTTCTTATGACAAGAAAAAGGGCAGTCTGCAACTCTCTTCTATTAAAAGACAATAAGAAAAATAAAAAAAATAAAAAAATAAAAGACGATAAGTAGTCCCAAAGCAGCCCCCTGGAGAGTATGGGAAGAGGCAATCCTCCTAGAGCCCAGAATGCAGTGTATCCTTGGGAAAAGTCATCCCAATTTGGATGTGTACTAAGGAAGATCATTTCTTCTAATCTTCCTGCTGAAAGACAAGTAAAGGTGGCAAATATAAAGAGATATGAAGTGTTACCATTTTTTTTGTCTTTTCCTTCCCCTTTTAAATCTCTGTCCTCATCAAACCACATTCTTTTCCAAAATCCTTATAGTTGTGGCAGGGGATATTCAGAATTGCATGGTTCTTTTGCTTCTTTACTCTACAGCTCCATTCAGATCTACCCACATGCTCTCTGTTGTGGAATTAGGCCTACGTCTGGCTCAGAGCAGGGCACTTAGAGAGCTCCTGTTTTAGTAAACAAATATTTCATGTTATGTAAAGAAAATGTTTTTTTCAAATTAAGTTACTTCTGTTATGTAAACTTTTGCCTTGATCATAAACTATCTATTTCAAGCTTTTGCAAATGAAGGTATTTCTCTGAAAGCACCTTTAGAAATAAAATGTCACTATTTGATATACAATTGTGTATGTTGATGTAAATTGCTTAGAGAAGAAGGACTAGGATTGCAAATTCTCTTTACTATCATTGCTAGTATTGTACTGGTACTTAGTATATGTTGTATCAATTGCATTAATAAGCTTATATATTTTTAATATTTACAGATGATGTTTCAGAAAAGTTACTTTTCTAAGATCACACAGCTAATCAAATGGCAGAAATAGGATTTGAACCTAGAACTAGGTTTATCTGACTACAAATCAAAACACTATATTGTTCATGCACATGGTCCATGAATACCTCAAAGCCAGATTTATTTCTCCAAAACTTTCTGTGCTTGATGTTGTTTCTCTTACTAGGCTCTCTTGATTCCAAGCACTACTGTTTATCAAGATGCTCAAGCTAAGAACCTTAGAATAATCTTAATGGTTTTTATTTTTTCGGTTCCTATTTCCCCACCTTAACCAGTTTGTTTGTTTCTCTATTTCTCTCTCTCACCTACACAATTACACATGCACATGCATGCTCCAATGCTTCTTTTTCAAACGTCCATCCTATTTTCCTATTACGGTTTTAGCCTCACATTCCTTTCTCGCTATACTATTAGAGTTGCTTCTCAGCTCATATCTGCTTCCATTCTTGTTTTCTAATTTATCTAAGGCAAATATTTATGGACCTTATAACATACCATGCAGAGATGAATAACATCTCATTTATGCAGAGGTTAGTGTTTCAGTTTACTCTTCTTAATCAAAGCCTCAAACACCAATGAGAAAAGGTATTGGGAATCCCTGAATACCAATTCCAAGCCCTATGGGAAGGTTGACGCTGCCATTCAGGAGTTTACTGGCTTTTTATTTTAAACAAAGTTCAGTAGCTTATTGAATACTTTTGTACACAGTATAGTAGGTACAGAAGCAGTACACATCGAAACCTGAGCACTGCTAGGGGAGAACCATTTAAAGCTTTGCCACTGAAAGTATGGTTTCTGGATCAACATCATCTGATCATCAGAGGGCTTGCTAGAAATTGAGAATGTCAGACTCCATATTAGACCCACTGAGTCAGAATGTACATTTTGACAAGATCCCAGGTAATTTGAAGGCACTTTAAAGTTTTAGATGTACTGATTTAAAGCAAATTAAAAACACTATTCGAAAATTGGGGATGATAAATCATATTTCCATTAAGACTTACTGTTATGGATTAAAAACTGGTGGTCAACATAACATCAGCTGAATTAAATCAACATGGTGCTGAGTGTAGATGGTCCCTCTGAGGAAAGTTGCCAGCATAAACAGAGACGTGGAGAAGAAGGGCGAGGCATTGTGGGTTCTCTTTAAGTGTTGCTGTTTCGAGCCGTTGGTTCTCCTGAAGGGGCTTGTCATGGCTAGCTTCCCCAATATGGATTTGGCCATTATCGTTGGAGAAGCTCAGGGCCTTGTTGCTGAGAGTGACTGTGGTTCACTTTGAGGGAGCTCTGCTCCTTACATTGAGCATTGCTTCCTGGCTCTGGAGGGGAAGATGTGTGCTGTTTAATCTCTTGGCGAAGGTTGTCATGCTGGACTTGCTGACCTGTACTCGACTGTTCTCATCATTGGAGGAACTCAGGACCTCACTGCCCCTGAGGATGGCTGTGGTACTTATTTTGAGCGTGACTTCTTGGCTCCAGTGTGGAACCCTCAACCTACTGGCACAGCTCCTTCACCGTGCTGGCATAGACTTTCTAGCTTCCACCGCTGACCTTTGACTTTCCTAGTGCAGATTGGTAAAGCAGACTGTCACGAGTCCATATTGTGGGCTCTTAGAACTCCAGTTGGATTTGTGGGAGGCATTGTCATGGGCTCTGGAACTTTAGCTGGACTCATGCAGGACATTGCTGTGGGATCCAGGGCCTTGGCTGAATATTCTGGGTCTATAGTGTTGTGGACAGATTTTCCTGTACTTTCTGTATTTAACATTGGGTGACCATCATAAAACAGTATTATAAATTCTGTGTCCTGTATGTAATTGTTCTCCCTGTAACTCCTGACTACAGCACTTACATAGGTAGCTATTTTTAAATAAAAAACTGTTAATAAATTCTAGATGACTAAATTGCTTTTTTAATTGTCCATCTTGCCTATTGTTTGTTTTTTTGTTGTTGTTGTTGTTTTTTGGTTTTTTTTTTTTTTGCTGGTGTTCCTGAAGTCGCAGTTATTTTTATATCTATCTAGATTATCCTTCAGTATTTTTTACAGGGTTGGTTTGGTGGTCACAAAGTTCCCCAGCTGTTCTCTGCCGTGGAAGCATCCCACCTCTCCATCAATTTTGAAGGACAGTTTTGCAGGGTACATCATTCTGGGCTGGAAGTCATTCTCCCCTAGGATTTGAAATACTTCACTCCATTCTCTTCTTGATTTCATTGTTTATGCTGAGATGTCTACTGCAATTCTGATGGGCTTTCTTCTACAGGTGATCCATCTCTTTTCTCTAACAGCCCTTAATATTTTGTTCTCATGTTGAATTTCTGGGATGTTGATTACTATACGTCTGGGTGTAGATTTATTTTGGTTATGGCTAATTTGAGTTCTATATGCCTCACCTGTCTATATGTCAGTTTCCTTTCCCATGTTTGGGAGATTTTCAGCTATTATGTCTGTAAATAGTCTTTTGGTATCATTTGTGTTGTCACCTTCTTTTTCATTTACACCTATCAATCTTATATTGTTTTTCTTTGCATAATCTTGCAACTGTTGCATTGTTACTTCCTGATTCCTTGTTATTTTTAAAAGATCTTTCCTTTCCTGTTCACTAGCTGCAATCTTGTCTTCAAGGTCTGAAAGTCTATCTTCACATTCATTGAGGTGATTTTGCCAGCTTTCGATAGAATTTTTGATTTCCTGGATATCTCTTTAAATCTGTTTCATGCATTCTGTTTCTTTCTTATACTGTTCATTCAAGGTTTCCATCTTTTTGCAGTGCTCTTCAACTTTTTAACTATGTCTTCTTTAGATGTGTTCAGCATTTCTTATATTAAGTTTATCATTTCTTCTTTTACCTGGGAGATTATTTCTGATCTGAGTTCCTTTACAGCTTCATGGATTTGTTTCTTTACTTCAGTTGCTATCATTTCAGAAGTTTCAGGTGTATGGCTTACATTTTCTTCTGTGTGCATGTCTCCTAGACTTGTTTGGAATGGGCTGGAGGTTTGAGATTGCATTTTGCTCTTTCACTTTGTCATTTTCCTTTATTCCCCTGGAGAAGCTGAATGCAAGGTCTCAGCTGCTTCCTGGGTTGAGGATATCTGTTCGTACTAAAGGGAGTTTCCCAAGTTGAGTGGGGGTCATTAGTCAGGCCTTACCAGGTCTCTAGTGGCACTTGAAGGCTCCTCAAATGTGGGGAGTACACTGGGCGGGCCTTCAGCACACCCAATGTGGCACTCAGAAGCTCCCCAGATGCTTGAGGTTGCTGGGTGGGACTCTACCAGGTTCTGAGTGGCGTGCCAAGGCTGAACAGCTAGATGGAGTATGCTATGCAGGCCTTCAGCTCATGCCACATGGCACACCAAAGCTCCCCAGCTGCTTGGGGTCACTGGGCAGGGCCCTACCAGGTTCCGAGCGAGATGCTGAGGTTGCACGGCTGGGTGGGGTTCTCTGTGCAGGCCTTCGGCTCATGCTCTGGATTGCTTTTTTAAAAAAAGGATTTATATTAGGACATATTCCTTAACGTTTTCTGGGGTAGTGGTTGAGAATCGGACTATCAGTTGGAATTATAGCTAGAAAGGGAAATTGCTACTAATCATCAGTACCAAGACTTAACTATACTATCCTTTTAATGATCCAAGTGTAGGTATGCCTACAATTGGTTCACATTTGAGAGAATACGTTTACTGAGAAAAATGTTGAGAACTCCTGGGTAATGTTTTTGAGACTTTTCATGAAATTGGATCTGATAGCTGAGAATAACTAATATTCATTTCTGAAGGTCAAAGTATCCCCCATAATCATGAAATATTTACTCTCATGCTGTACTATTAATTTAAATTCTATTTTATTTAATATGATTAAAAGATAAGAAATTCACTAGAACTAGAAGCAATGAGCAAAGTAATTAGCTCAAAATTTGTTATAGGCTGTTGTGATGAGTTCTGTAATTAAAACATTTCAGAAATGAATAAAAACTAAATATATGGAATAAAAAGGAATGTTTCTAGGATCCAGGTAGTCTTTATAAATATATTTTTACTCTTTCCTGGGGACCATGTATATTGTAGGGTGCCCTTGAAGGTGGAGATTGATCACATGTGTGGGGCTAAAGTAAGGCCAGCCTGGAAAACACAGAGCCCAAACAAGCATAAACAAGCTGCTCCAGCTCCCAGAAGGCAAGGGGCCCAGGCCAGCCAGGCAAACAAATTACTAGGCAGCAGCGTTGAAATTGACCTGCTACAGTGGTTAAGCAGTTCCTTCTCTCCCATAAGGAGAGTAAGGGCTTCACTGACCCCAGCTTTTGTCTCTTCTTTATTTTGTCATCCTCTCACCATGCTTCTTCCCTGGAACATCTAGAGCTGCAGCCAGTCACTACAGTATATTTTTAAGATAATGTAGCCTGAGTTTGAGTATAAACTTAGAAATACTGAGAAAACTCCTCCTTCATAAGTTGGGAGACTCCTGATACAGACAAATATTATCTATTGCCACTGTTGAAAGCATTAGCTTATAGCTGGGGGTTTAGCTCAGTGGCCTAAGGTTGTAAGTTCAATCCCCGGTACCAAAAAACAAACAAAAGAATTAGCTTATGATTTGACTATCATGTGAGAGTATAATATAAAGTCTGATGATGATGCTAAAAAATATCAATTGATAGTACCAGGAATTAAGACAATTCATAATTGGCATGGAATTAATCTCCTTGTATATACCCAAAAGAATCCAAAACACACCTACATAAGGAATTGTACATACATATATTACCCATGACAAAAAGTTGGAAAAACCCAAGGGTTCATTAACTGATAAATGACCAACCAAATATGGAGTACACATACAATGTAATATTACCCAGCAATGAGAAAGAATGAATTACAGATATATACTATGATATGGAGGAACCTTGAAAAGGGGAAGTCAGTCACAAAATATCTACATATTGTATGATTCTGTTCATATGAAATGTCCAGAATAGGCAAACCTATAGAGATAGAAAACGATAGTAATTGTGTGAGATTGAAAATGGGAGCATGAATTAATTGCAAATGGATATGAGGGAATGTTCAGAGATTGTGGTATACTCAATATACTGTATCTGGTAAACATCATCCAGCTGTACACTTACAATGAGTGAATTTTTTATACATGTTATACTTCAAAACTTTTATACATGTTATACTTCAAAACAAAAGCTTTTAAAATTTCAAAAAACTTAAAAGAACTCCCACAAAACTTGAAATAAAGTTAATTCTCTAAACATATAAGTATCACACATGTCCCTGACATATTATCATATAAGACTTCTGTACATTTGGCTTGATAATCATGGTTCTGGGGTATTCCAAGCTTCTGCATATTTTTCATGTTTTACAGAGGAAAGAGATGCATTTAACTTATTAAAAGCATCCTAACACTCAAACTGCCAAAGAGAAGGGTGAAAGAAAATTTTAAAATACTTAAAGATCTTATGTCATGAATAGTATAAATATGGACTGGCATCTAGTTTTTTTTTTTAAACTTAAGTAATATTACTGGTCAATTTCATTAGTTTGCTGATATCTAGAACTAATTCATGGTCAGTTCATTGATATAACGGCACCACTTCCTTTCTACATAATCATACCTATAAATAGATGTCATACTACAGAGTTAGTTTTCATTAATCAAATATATCAGTCATGATTTACATCCAAATATTTTTTCTCTCAAAACCAGTCCTATTGTATATAAAAAGTTAGGATAGGATAGGTAAATTAAACATAAGACACAAACTTTTATTTGAATATTTTATTTACATTTTATATTTAAAGAGAATCAATACAAATTGGGATATATTTACAGCATTTCAAATCAGCGTATAAGAATGCAATGGTTTTACCCATTCTACATTCAGCAAACAAAAATACAGATCTGTTCTATTTTTGTCTAAATTATGCTGGAATCTGCACTGGAAACAAAACTAAAATAAAAGATAAGCCACACAGAATACCAATAAAGTGCATTTTTAAATAGCTCTATTTAACTTTGGTGGATGAAGCTTCAAACTTTATATTAAGGCACCTGGAATTCCCACCCCCAGTTTTTTTCAAACACCAAAAAAATGCATTCACAAAATTATAGCTACATGGACAGAATTTTAGCGTAATGTAATTTTAGCCTATATAGGCCAAATGTAAACTCAATTTTCAAAGTCAACATTGTTTGGAAAACATTGTCTACAGACTAATTTTACAGAACATTTTCGTTAGACTAATTCATGCACAAAGATCAATTAGCAATTTTTATATGACTCTGTCATCATTTCCAAACAGTATGGTAGTTTATATACTGTGCTTTTGAAATCTCATGAGTTTGAGAAATAGTTATACAATATTTTTGTAAGAAAGCTTTTTATCTATAATCTTGTGTCAAATTGGTGTCACCAATATATCAACAAATCCAGTCCATACTCTCTGATGAATTATGCTTGATACTCACATGAAATTTATTTAGCCTAATTTTAAAAAGAAAACATTTAAATATTTTGCTTTAATAATCTTGTTCTATCAACTGAATGTAGTTTAAATAGACATTTCATGAAGAACTAGCCTAATTTTGCATTGCTTTTTACATTAAAATTCCAGATCAATATAAGCACCTGGAGAAAAACCCTGACACAGATAGCCCAAGCTAAAGTAGTATTATCTTTAATTAAGATATTAATAAAATAAAATGATTACAGCTATTCCACATTTTAAAAGCAATATGTTTTCTTATAAGAAAGTTGTTATAAATAAAAAATATGACTACTTGAAGATAATTTTGAATGTTTAAAAATGTTGCTATCACTATTCAGAGGAAGTTTGCCTATGAAAACATTATAATGTATTTGTGGAAAAAAGTTAACAGGTTAAATATTTAAGCCATTTAGCTACAGTATAATATTAGTCATCTCAGCACTTCCAGTATCATTTTTATTTTATTAATTCTATCCAGTTTATTAATAGTAAACTAGGCCCTGATTGGCAGTCCTGTTATTACTAAATTTCAAGTTTTGCATTAACACAGATTTTATGATTTAATTTCTTGAACAGCAGTTTCTTGATTAGGAGTTTCATCTTCTTCAAAGGTTGGGTTGTCAACATGAGGAACAACATCCACTGCCACAGAATTTGCTTCATGGTTTACCAGCTGTAGATTTTCATCTTTAAAAAGAAATGGTAAATTTAGGATGATTTCACCCTTCTGTTAAGACAAAATGTAACATTCACTTACAGGAAGCCTTTCTTATTTCATTCCATTCTATTCTGATTATGACACTGTTCCTTTAATAATTATATGATTGATGGTCCATTTTACATAAAGCATGTATGACATTATTATATTTATTTATACTTACTATGTCTATTCATGTTTGTGTGCTTACTTAAACCTAGATTATCACCTCCTAAAGAGCAACAGTTACATCATTTACTTCTTCTGCATGCTAAATATAACAGTTCTTAAACCTGGCTGCACATTACTAACCCGTGGACACTTAAAAAAATCACCACTGCTTTTTTATACATATAATCTAACAGAAATAGTTTTTTAAAAATCAACTAGTAAGGTGGGAGTGCCCAATATGGATTATACATTGTAACAAGTGGACTTAGTTGTATTATAAATGAAGTATATAAACATCCTAAAGAGGGTAGGGAAGGTAAGAACTAAACTGAAAAAACTTTGGAAAACAGTATTTTGACTTTATCCTTGACGGTTAAAAACAAAAAGAAGTGTATACTAGTTAGTAAAATTGTTACACACAAAGGTATGAGGTAGCAATGCTGAAACTATTCCATGTGTATTCTAGAATTGAACAATTAAGTAAATATATTTTGGATAAGGAAAGTCTTTCTACTTTCACTGTCAGAGAAAGAGTTACAAATAAGAAAAGGGGAGACTAGAATGAACCCTGTGATTTTGGATTAGAATCAGATATATCAGTCTGACTTGATTATTTTTTGGAGAGATGACTAACTGACTCATACATACATACATACATACACACATACATTAGAAGATAGAGTTCTACATGTGTGTATGTATTTGTGTGAATACATATATATATATATTTTCCGATCCTGTTCATTTTAGGGGCCAGTAGCAATGATACCTTAGTAGCAATATACATGCCTAGTACCCAGACCTTGGTTTTGAAATACCATTCTCCAGTCGAAGGTCCCCTGAAGAAATGGCTTATTCTGGAGTTAAGACAAGGAACATACAAGATTCACCTAGATTCTAGTCTAAGGGTCAGTAAACTATAGCCCACAGAACAAAATCAACATCTAAGAGTGGTTTTCAGGTTTTTAAAGGGCTGCAAGATAAACCAACCCCTCCCCCAAACCACATACATACAAACAAATACAATGAATAAGAAATTTATGACCTTCAGAGTCTAAAATATTTACTATCTGGCCCTTTAGAGAAAAAATGCTAATTCTAGACCTAGAACATCTTGTGGTAGCAGAAAGTACAGAAATTGAAAGAACAAAGAACCCAATTTACATAAGTTCCCAATGACCCAATCTAGGACAATATAAGCAATGAGGATAATTCAGAATGAAAGAAATACCATATCTATGATTCTTTATAATCAACAATGAGAAAAAGAACAGCTCTTCCTTACATTAAAAGGATAACTAATAAACATAGACAGAGTGGCAGAAATGGAAAATCCCTACTCGGTAATTACTTTGATACTAATTCCTGCAAATAAGAAGCTTCAGTAATTGCTAAAATTAGTGACTAAAGGAATAATGAGAAATAGGATATTTGTGTAGTGTCCGGGTGTCTCTCCATAATATAGTTAATAATTACAAAAGGAAAAATAGTAGCTTCAAAGGGAGAAATTCAACAGATACTATCGCTGACCAAGTGGACAAAGTTAAAATCATTTGTAATAAGACGAGAACATATATGCTTCATAATACAGGGCATTGGGAAAGATACAGCATCGTATCTCTGATGTTCTTACCAGGAACAGATAATAAATTTAACAATTAGGAAACAGCAGACAAGCCTAAACTGAGGGACATTCTGTAAAATAACTGATGAAATAGTCTTTAACAGTGCCAATGCCAGCCGGGTGTGGTGGCGCAAACCTTTAATTCCAGCACTCGGGAGGCTGAGGTAGGAGGAGCGTGATGAGTTCGAGGCCGGCTTGGGCTACAACGCGAGCACAAGACCGACCTGAGCTACATAGTGTGACCCTGCCTCAAAACACTAGAGCTGGGAGTTTGGCTCCGTGGCTTAAGTGCCTGTCTGTCAGGTGTGAGGTTGTGAGTTCAATCCCCGGTGCCGCAAAAAAAACAAAAACAAAAAAAAAACCTAAGAGTGCCAATGTCATGAAAGACAAAGACTGAAGAATTCTCACAGACTGGAGGTTAAGGAGATGACAAATAAACACAACGTGGAATTTTGGGGCAGATAAAGGCTATTCATAGGTTATTTGGTAAAATTTAAGAAAGGTCTGTAGCTTAATATTTTATCAATTAATTTTCTGGGTTTGATCATTGTATATGGTTATATAAGTTGCTAACATATACAGAAGTGGTGTGACGTGTGTATGAAAGTTCTTTGTATTCTTTTTGAAACTTTTTTGTCAATCAATTTGAAATTATTTCGAAAGGGAAAAAATAAAAAAGCTGTGCTTGGGTCCTATCCCTCATGGATTCTGATTTAACTGCTCTGAAATAGATCTCAGCTATCAGTAATGTTTAAAATCTTTCTAAATGATTCTGATGTACAACCAGGGCTAACAACTAGAAGCTTTTTCAATAGTTCTCAAAGTGTGGTTCTTGGACAAGCAGTATCTGTATCACCTGGAAACTGACAGAAATGCAAATCTTCAGGCCTCACTCTAGACCTACTAAGTCAGAAACCCTGGTGGTAGCCTCTCTTCTAATAAGCTCTCCATATGACTCATAGAATGCTTAAATTTGAAGACTTGAATTCTATAGAACTCACCTCAATGATGTGATACATCCACATGAACTATTTGTGTGTGTTTAATTAGTAGGACCCCAAGTGAAGGCAGAGATTGAAAGGGGTATAGAAGTGACAGTAGGTTTCTCCAAATTCTTGGGAGGGAAAAAATGGAAGAAACAGGTAATTTTTTGGGAGAAAGTGAGTGGAAGGAACGGGCAGAATCATGGTCAAGATATGACTGTGGAATTATAGTTGGAAACTGGCGGACAGAATTGATTAAAAGGATATAAAATCAATAAGGAGGGGGAGAGGAAAACTTTAGGGTATCCATAGTTTCTGGTTTGGAGTATTACTATCATTTATTTAGGTAAACAGTACAAGAAGGAATATGGATCATCATTTCATCTTTTCTTCAAATTCTGTCCTGCTTATTCTCTTCTCCCAAAATACACCCACAAAAACAGAAAACAAAAACAGCAGATTAGAACTTTTAAAAAACTAACATAAATTGAATTATCCTGTACACTCTCCTTATCTTTACTGAGTTCTATGACTATACAACCATGGGAGAACAAGATCATTTGGAGTAAATAAGATAATGATTATTATAGATAGAATATGCAACATATTATTAAGATTGTTATGACTACTTTATGTTAAAAGAAACATCAGATAAATAGATTTCAAGAAATATAAGATGCTTTTGCATGATAGTATTCCTTGTGACACCTTCAGAAATGGTACCTATGGTATTGACAAGCCTATAAAGGACAAACTTTTATGTCAGAGGATGCCGAAATTTTTACAAGCTATGTTGATTATTAGTTCCTTCTAGTTTTATGCTAACATGATCATCTCAAAACCAGGACTGAGAAAAAAACCTTCAAACCAACAAAAAACATGAAAAAGTTTGATGTTAAAGAAAGGGAAAATCATTTTATAGGAGTTTTCTTTTTATAAGGAAAAGAGTAACAAATTCCTCTCAAATTTCTCCATTGGTATAAAAACATTAAATTGTAATGTTAATTCAATGAATCCTAAAATGTCATAGTTCTCTATTTGAAGAACATGGGTTCTTGAGAATCTGGGCATAAATCAAGCTTTTACAAATCAAATTCCATTTTATTACTCCTGAACTCCTTTATTTTACTTTCTGATTTATCTGTAATAGACAATGGCTTCTAAAGTTTAAAGTTTCTCCTTAGCCTCAGTAAGTGGTTAATAAGCCAACATTTAAATAGGTCAGAAAGAAGGTTTCTAACAAATCTTTCTACTGTGAATAATCCCTACTCCTCGTACGTCTCATCTATTTCAGGTACATTTGAATAGTATGTGTATTATATGGTAGGAGTGCACCTTATTGTATCATTTTATGTAGAAAAAACTGAAATGTGTTAATAGATTAAAACACAGGAGTACTCAGACAGCTGTCTCCACAGTAGATCACTTGTGAAGCACTCCTTGCCAGTGAGATTGGTGGTACTTACTTGCTGATTGCATGTGTTCCTCCAGAGGTGGTTCGTCTGCTCCCTGTACAGAAGCATATCCAGATGACGCAGTCTCGCTGTGATTATCCTCTTCAGGGGCAGAGGCACTATTGTATGGATCACTGGATACAGGGACTTGTAAAGACACTGATCCATCTTCAACATCCACCTTTGAAAAGGATTTCAACTAATTAAAATATTCTCAGAGTACATGCTTTTCCTTGATATATCATTACAATGTTTCTTCACTGGTGACTACTTTAGCAATGTTTCTTAAACTTGGAAACCTATTAATTCCTTTAGATCACAAAAATCTCTTGCTGGTACGAGTCAGAGAAGTTGGGTCCAGCAATGGGCTGCACATCTGATACATCCATTTGGGTGATGCCATCACTTCATAACATAATGGCTGTTACATGGCGGGCAATAATAATATTATTTATATATATATATATATATATATATATATATATATATATATATATCATGCTGTTCTCTAGGGAGACTGAGAATCATTATTGTTTGTGTATCTCTGCAAGTCATGGAGATTTTGTTGAGCTTGACATTTACTATGTTGAAAATAAGTTGTCTTGATCAAACAAAATAATTTAATATTTATTATGCTTTCTTATGCCCATTTCACTAGACATTTGATCACTATGTAATAATAAGAGTGAAAAACAGACAGGGGGACTCCAAGATTATGTAGTTATCATCAAATTGTGACCAAATAATGAGTACATTTGAGGAGAAGGAGAAAAAAGGAAAATGGAGATGGTACAAAATGGCACCTCATATCATTATGATGTAAATATGCCTAGTTTTAGATATAAACTATATACATGGTACATTACAAAGTTTAAAAAAGAAATCATTTTCCTGGATATTCAGGCACATAAATAGCATATTTATTATGTTCTTTCATATACATAGTGTGGCAATGTTTACCTCAATTCCCAAAGCTTTGAGAATGTCACATTTGCACATGGGGCAAGTCCTATGTTCTAATAGCCATGGATCCACACATGTCTTATGGAAAATATGGCTAATGAAGGAGAAAACAAACAATGTAGTTATCAGATGTAAAACACAACAGCACTTTCCCTAATGTTATATCACAACTTCAGTCTTTGATTTGATGTCTTTTCTCCATTGAAACACACTATTAATACAAAGCAGAAGCCAAAGAAACAAAATTTGCAAAGTTCACAATACAGTATTTTTAAATATAAAAGCCTCATTACTCTAGCTTGAAAAAACAACTATTTTCAGTTCTCATTATTTGAAAATGCTTATTTCCTGATATAAGCAATTCAAGTGTTACAATTTCAAATAGTCAATTTCTTAACTGTAGTATGTTACAGTTATTCTCAATAACACAGTATAATATAGTACTGAGTATAACATACACTGGTGCTTTAAGCAATGTGCTATGTTCCAAGAGCACCATGTTTAAAGGTTAAGAGTGTCAAAGGTATTAAGAACAATATTAAGAACATCATTCCTTTAGGAGAGGAATGATGGCGGTGGTGGTATAAGAGTGAAGACTTCCAAATAAGTGCTCATAAGTTTATCTTTTCTGAAGGAAATTGTTGGAATGATTTTTTATTTTTCGCTTTTTGAGACAGGGTCTTGGTATGTAGTTCAGGCTGACCTTGAACTCACTATGTAGACAAGGCTGGCCTCAAATTTGCTGCAATTCTCCTGCCTCAGCCTCCCAAGTGCTGGGAGTTCTAAGTTTTCCATGGAATTAATTTATAGCAAGTTGTACCCAGTTACGGAAGCTATGCAATTAGACAGTATCAATTACTGTGTTATTGAAATATAAAGTATTTTTCTGTATTTAAATGAAAATAAGTTAAACACTTCATCTAAATCAATATAGAAACACTGAAAATATTTTTCTATCATAATCGCTTTTGTGCGTCATCAATTTTAATTGATGGTATAATGAAAAAACAAACTCACTTGCAGGTTAAGATGCGTATCAAATCATTTGGTTTATACAGTTCAATACACACAGCACAACTATCTCCATCAGGGCCGATTTCCTATGAGCAAATAGTTATTGTTACTCTGATAGATAAGAAAAAATGAATTAAACTTTGGAGCAAGATCACAATACACATATATTCAACTACCATAAATTCCTATAAAAATCCTATCACTTAACGACTAGCTATAAAGTTTCAGTAGGCCATTTAAATTTATTTAGACTTAAAATGGGTAAAAGAATAAAGTTAACAAAAGGGGAACAAATCATGGAGCACTGATTTAAACTCTTCTTCCTGATTTTAGAATTTACAAAATGTCATTAGTACAATTACTGTGCTTTCCCATTTAAAAATAAGGTAGCATTTACATACAGTAAAATTTACTTTTAGTGTACAGTTCTGCAGATATTGACATATATAGTTGTTTAACTCCCACCATAATCAGGATATAAAATAGTAACATTGCTCCAACAAATTCCTTAATGCTCTTGGATTATGTAGTTTCTCTCACTTCTAGTCCCTGGCAACCACTGTCTTCAGTTCCTACAGTTTTGCTTTTCGAGAATGTAAACTAATGGAATCATGCACTATCTATTCTCTGAATCTCACTTCCTTCATATAACATTACATACACAGGATTCATTCACATTGTTGTATCAGTGGAGTTCCCACACCCTTTTTATTGCTAAATGGTATTTCATGGTTCATCCATTCACCACTTGAAGGACATTCAGGTTCTTTCCAGTTTGGGATAATAATGAATAAAGCTCCTGTGAACAATTGTGTACAGGTTTTATTTGAATGTAGGGCATTCCCCCCTTTACTGTAAATATCTAGTATGGTAAGTGTAATTTTTTGTTGTTTTTTGAGACAGGGTTTCACTATGTAGTTCAGACTGGCCTTGAACTCACTGCGTAGCCTATGCTGGCCTCAAACTTGCAGCTGTCCTCCTGCCTCAGCCTCCTGAGTGCTAGAATTACAGGTGTGCACCACCATGCCCAGCTTTCATAAGTGTATTTTTAACTTCATAAAAATTGCCAAACTCTTTTTCAGACAAGATCAGGCATATTCTTGCCAGTAAATACATGAGAGTTCCAATTACTCCACATCTTGATCAGCTCTTGGCATGTTCAGTTGCATTAATTTTAGCTATTCTAATGAATGTGCAGTGATACTCATTGTAGTTTTAATTCTATAGTTCCCTAATGATCAGTGATTTTGAGCATCTTTTTATGCACTTGTCATCTATACATATTTTTTTTGGTGTAGTGTCTGTTTTGTTTGTCTATTTTTTATTGGGTTGTCTTTTTTTACTGCTGAGAATTCTTTATACTCTCTGGATACAATTCTTTAAGAAATAAGTGATTTGTAAATATTTTCTCCCAGACTACTCCTTGCCTTTTCCTTCTCTCAACCATTTCTTTCAAACAGTATAAATTCTTAATTTGGACAAATTCTTCTTTATGTACTTGTTTTTGGTGATATATCTAAGAAATATTTGTGTCCCACATCATGAAAATTTTTTTTCTTCAAAGTTTTCTTCTAAAAATTTTGAGTTTTAGAATTTATCTTTAGATCTATGATCCATTTTAGGTTAATTTTTAAATACTGTATGAAGAACTACATTGGTACCTCAGTTCACAAACTTGATTCTTTTCATGATTCTGGTCACAAACTGAATTGGATGAGAACTAAATCAAATTCAATGGTTAGGTTCGATGTTGACCTTACAGAGAAATTTGATTTGGTTCTTGTCCAGTTCACATAGTGACCAGAATCATGGGGAGAAGAGCATTCAGTTCATGAACCAAAGTACCACTATAATTGAGATTCTCTTTTTTCTTAAAGTTACTTGCTTATTGTATAAGTTTATTCTTTCTTCATTGGGCTGCTTTGCATCTTTCTGGAACCATATATGTGTTGGTCTATATCTGGACTCTCTTCTATTTCATTGATTCATCTTAAGTCTATTCTTTATCCAATACCAAACTATCTTGACTAGTTTTAAAACAGTTTTAGCTGGGTGTGGTGGTACATGCCTGTAATCCCAGCATTCTGCAGGCTGAGGCAGGAGGATCATCATGAGTTTGAGGCCACCCGAGGCTACACAGTGAGTTCAAAGCCAGCCTGAACTACATAGTAAAATCCTGTCTCAAAACAAAACAAAAAATAGTCCTGCAAATTAAGTTACATGAATCATAAAAAATTGCACTTATTTATAAAAATTGTTTCGTTTATTGTAGTTCTATAGCTTTTCCATATAAAGTTAGAATCAGTCTGTCAATTTTTCTAAAAGATCCCACTAGGATTTTATCAAAAAACATTGACTCTCATTTTGAAGGAAATGACATCTTAACAATGAGTTTTCTGATCTAGAAACATGGCATATTTCTCTTTGTAGAAATTTTTCTTTCATTAGTGTTACTTGCATTTTTGACATATAAATCTTGTAGATAATCTGACAATTTATATCTAAGCATATACTGCTTTTGATGCTGTTATAAATGGTATATTTTTATTTTGATGAGTTTTACAGCTATTTTTATGATACATATTTTATCCATCAATGGTCATTCTCAACTATCATAAATCTGAAAATAAACACTCAAGCAAAATTGCATTGGAGCACTGCATTAGTTTACTGTTGTTGCTGTATCAAGTTACTATAATTTAGTGATTTAAAACCATACAACTTGATTCTTTTACTGTTCCAGAGGTATTGCCAGTACTATGTTCCTTTAGGGGGAAATCCTTTTACAGCTTCTAGAGGCTGTCTGCAATCTTTGGCTCAGTGCCTCCTTCTTGAATCAGTCCAACTTCTTGTTTGCATTGCCACATCTCCTTCTTTCTTCACTTTATAAGAACACTGCGATTATATTTAGGACTCATCCTGATAACCCAGAATAATCTTCCTATCTCAGTTTCCTTATCTTAATTGTATTTGCTAAGTCCTTTCTGCCATATAAGGCAGTGTTTATAGGTTCAAGGGATTTGGACTTAGATATATCTGGAGGTCATTATTCAGCCTACTCCCAGCAACAAATGCATATTTTAAAGCTAATAAGGTTTACGAATGCCAATGAAAAACATATTGGAAGAGTATTTAGTCTGAACAATGGTTTGGAAGCACCGCTTTAAAACAAATGGCATTTAAAAGTAAAAAATGTACCTTGTCTCCTTGTTTCAGTGTGCGCAGCTGAAGCCTTCCAATAGCTTTTTTAGCATCTGCTTTTAATTGCCTCTGTAAGAAAAACAGCAATTTTTATTAGGAAAATTGAAAAAGTAATTTAACAATTAGAAAAAGTGTTTTTTAAAAGAATTATGGTGAAAAACAGAGTGGACTAATAAATATTTATCATGCAAAAGTCATTTTATAAATACATATTAAAAGAAGATTTAATTAACTAACGCGTGTCCCATTTTTCTGATATCAGGCATGATTTTTTTAAATTACTGAAGCTTTTCCTTGTATTTCCTTACTTTCTTAAATAGCATTTTAGGGACTACAATGTCACAGCTATGTCTGTATTCCAAATGGATTCAGATGCTATGATTTTTCAAAGCAATTTTCCTATTTTCAAGTTCAGAGGACCTTAATCATCTCTGATTTCTTTTTTGAAACATGTTTTGTAGAAAGCACATAGGACTTGGATTTAAATGGACATCAGTTAAAAATTTGATTTTGTTACTAAATGAATAACTCTAGACAAGTCAATTCTTTGAGCTTACTCATCTACAAAATGAGGATAATACCAGCCTTTACAGCATTTATATTAGAAAAATTGCTGTTTATAACCACTATTGCCTAATAAGGAGGATGGATTCTGAGAGTAATCACCTTTTTTGTTTCAATGAGCACATATCTAAATGAGTCTGGATAGTCAAGGCTCATTTAGGCAGTGAGGATTAAACCATTATGTATAATTGACTCAGAAGTGAAGAGGGAGTGTGAAAGGAACTAAAAGGTGAGGAAACAATTATAAAAAGAGAAATCATTGAGAGACTGTCCTTCTATGGTATGATGTATTGGTGTCAATTTGGTGTAATGCTGCAAATAAATCCTTCCTTTCACTGAAATCTACTACATATAAGAATGCCTCAAGTGAATATAATGTATGTGCAAGTTGAAATAGAAGCTAGATTTCATACCTGGGTGGATGCTGTGGTGAATATAATAATAGCACTGACAGATGATAAACGACCTTCCTATTTTGAACTATAAAATGAACAAACTTAGTAGAAATCCATCAAAAAGTAAATGCCTAGAACTAGAGATCATTGTGAGAATGTAAACAGCTTCCTCATTCCTCTTACATTCCCTTCCCTAGCAGGGTTTCCACCTGGTATCTATGTTAAATAAAAATTAGAAATAATATCAGTAAAGTATCTAGTATAATGCCTGACATATAGTAGACATTCAGTGAAATGAAAATATAAATTACTACTCATAAGTAAGCATTAACATGTATTTGTAACATGTCTATACATATTTATAGCACATATATTTTGCAGGGGAATAATTCATAGTTCATATATGTGAGGGATCTCCTTGATGCCTAAACCTGTCTCGCATGTAAGAGCATTTTGTGAAATCTATTTGGTTTAAGACCAAGGAAATTATTAGCCAAACTATTTCTTTGCTCTCACAGGACATAGCAGAAATCTCTTGAATTGTTACCTTACTAGTAAATATAGCTTAACAGAAGTAATTAACAGAATGGTCTAGGGCCTAAAAAGAAAAGAGGTATTAATGAAAGTCCTTTTACTCTTGTTCTTAAAAGGGAAACTCTGTGATGGACTTTTCTTTTGAGCACAAATATCTTCCTATTTTGTTAGCTGCATTGTAAATAAATAATAAAGTGACGGTAAACCTAGAACACTCAGGATTTGTAGATCATCTAGCCCAACATTTAATCTGAGAGAAGAAAATTGATGCCAAAGAGAAAGAATGTCTGGAGCAAAATATCACAGTTGGTTAGTTTCAGTCTCACCAAAGCTCACAGTTACATTAAGGAAATCATCTGTGGCTTGGAGCAGGAAGCTACTACTACTACTTCCTTATATTTATACAGTTATTGCACAATTTGAAAACCATTATTTTAATCCATTACCTCACTTAATTCTCATGAGAGTCCTCTGAAAGAGGTAATATTCTCATGTAAAGATGAGCAACTGGAGGCTAGGAAAAGTAAAATAACTTGTCCAAATGGCCATAAAGCCTCTGAATGATAAAACTGTTACTGGAACTCTGATCTTCATATTTCCAGAGTCCATTACAATTTAACCATTCATAATTTTCCCATCTTTTGATGCTTTTCCAGTTCCTCCATTTTATGGCTGTTTGTCACCAGTTTAGGCAGAGAAATTTTACTGTGATTCAGGCATCCTGAAGAAGAGATGCAGAGCCATGGACTGAGTTCCACATCTTTATTCTCAGCCACCATATTATTTGTCCAGTGGCCCAGCTGCCCTATCCATCCCACTGCTCTCACAGCTCCCAGCCATTGTCCACACAAAAGTGGCTGTCTGCCAGTATGAGACCTTATATAGGATGAGTAGTTACCAGGACATCAAGAGATGCACCTGTGCTGGAGTCTTGTTGACTCATTGCCTCCTGGATATGCCCATTCACAGCCTGAACTATAGTTGTGGCCATCTTGGGCTTTCATGATCCCTTCCAATGTATGCCAAGCTGTGGTAATCCTTTCAGAGAACAAGCAGGACCCACAGGTTGCTGGCCATGGCCTAGGTTTCCAATCTTTGCTACTTTCTTTTCACATAGATTCTGAACTACTTAGACAGTGAGAGGAGAAAGATGCAAGTGAAAAACAAGAGAAAGCAAGGGAATGGCAGCAGGGAGGCAGTAATGTACTTGATGATATGTGTTTGATAATAATTGTTTTCATCTTTAAGGCAGTTCTTATTTAGGTTTAACCTAATGAGCCCTATCACTCAATTAGGCCATGCTCTCATAAAGAAGTGATATGTCTCTATTTACTTGATTAAGCCAATATAGTCTAATTTCTCATTCTAAAATATTTAATTCAACACAACATAAGTGTCCAAATCCCCAGTGCTAATGCTTATCAATATATTAGTAATGAATGCCAAATATGTAACTTTCTTAATCGTAGCTAAGTTTGGAATACAAATTTATTTGAGGAGCAGGATTAAACATCATTGGAATAAAATTTTAAGAGAAATTTAGGTATTTTCAATAGGTCTTTCTGAGTTTGTATAAAGAAAAGCCATTTCCTTTAAATTGGGGCCTGAGACAAGTGATATTGGTAAAAAGAAAAGTACAAACTATATTTTTAGATCTTGAATGAAGGTCATTCACAAAACTTCTGTTAGTACTCAAAAATATTTCACTATCACCCTGAAAGCAAGAGTTCCAAAATGCTGTCCTCCCACTAAAACACTGAAATATGGTTGGATGTCGTGGCGCATGCCTGTAATCCCAGCACTTGTGAGGCTGAGGCAAGAGGATTGCTGTGAGTTCAAGCCCAGCCTGGGCTACAAAGTGAATTCTAGGCCAGTCTGAACTGCAGTGAAACTCTGCCTCAAAAAAAAAAAAACCACTGAAATATGACAGCAGCATTATGACCAAGTAGTTTATAATAAATATGCATGCTTGGCAATATTTAAATATGTATGTTCAGACAATATTTAAATCAAGTTTTCAGTTCCCCAATACACTTTGACATTCATAGACAATATGTACCAATACAAACAGTAATTTATTTTATTCCTTAAAAACCAGAACTTCCAGAGCATATATACATTGTTCTACAAATTACATTAGAGACTTTTCCAGTGCCTTGCCACAATGTCAGAATTCCCTTCCAGCCTATATATTCTAGTAGCACATTGTTTTTACCTCTTAACATGTTTTGAAATTGTGTTATTTACTTGTCTTTCTCTCTTACTAGTTTATGAGTAACCAGATGAATGGGCCTTAGTATTTTTTAAATAATTCCCATTATGGCTAGTAGTTGCTCACAGAATAGTTTCTAAATTTAGAAAACATGAACAGATGTTTACAGTTTTATCATCTAAGATACTTCTCAGTTTAACTTATTAAAAGCCTTTACTGTATTAAATTTTGGGAAAGAGAGGTTTAAAGAACATTTGTTGGGCCTCTACCATGTGTCAGTTTCAACTAAGATTTTTTAAATGTCATCATGAATAATCATTAACGACCTTGTGAAATAGGTATTTTGATAGCCAGATTTTTATAGACAAGAAAAGTAAGGTTCTGAAGCTTGATTAAAGTCCAGGCAGCTGGTGAGTTGAAGATCTGTGATTCCTTCAAATCCAGGTTCTACCTGGCTTTAAAAGCCCATGAGTTCTCTGCTTATAGTTCACTGCCTCCACTAACTCACCAAAGAAGCCATTAAAAGTTTGTGCATTCGTCGTGAAAAGATAAAGAAAGAAACCAGGAACAAAACCCCTCAAAGTCAGCTATTATCCAATCTTAAAATTCTTCTAGAATTGGCCACTTATTGTGTCAACTGTATTAGACCAACAACCCCTTTCTCTTTCTCCTTAATCTTGAGAGATATTTGGTTTAAGAATATTTGGCAATTGACTTGAAAACTGATTTTAAAAAACTAGTTGTTGACCAGTTTTCTTAACAGAGGCACGTTATTACTCCAACTTAAAAGCTCCAAGCTTAAAAGCTTCCATGACTCTAATCACTGAAGATCTCATCTACAATGTATTTTGTAATTCTGAGTGAGAATTTATTGGGGCTGAAAGTGAAAAGTCAAACAAATTCTTATTTTTTTTATTATAAGGTTAAGTTTTAAAATTATAGTGAATGCAAATATACTTTAGTTATTTTATTTGTGCATTTATATCCAAGTAGGTACAATGGTAATTTGTCAGTCTTGTTTTTGGTCACAGGCTATCTAGCATTCAAATTAAGTGAAATCTACATGAAAAACATTAGGTATGTATTCAAATCTAATTACTTGATGGGGAATAGGTGTGGAAAAGCAAGAGTGGGTAGACATGTCAACCAGACCTAGTTGCACTTAGGTCACTGTCTTTTAAAAATAAACATTTTCGAGATCTGATCCGCCTTCCGGGGATGGGGGCTCCGCCACCCCGGAGGAGAACCAGAACCGGTCCAACCGGACCGCAACGCGCCGGTGCCACGCGGCGCCAGCTTGCATCAAGGGAGATCTGATCCGCCTTCCGGGGATGGGGGCTCCGCCGCCCCGGAGGAGAACCAGAACCGGTCCAACCGGACCGCAACGCGCCGGCGCCACGCGGTGCCAGCTTGCATCAAGGGAGATCTGATCTGCCTTCCGGGGATGGGGGCTCCGCCACCCCGGAGGAGAACCAGAACCGGTCCAACTGGACCGCAACGGGCCGGCGCCACTCGGTGCCAGCTTGCATCAAGGGAGATCTGATCCGCCTTCCGGGGATGGGGGCTCCGCCACCCGGGAGGAGAACCAGAACCGGTCCAACCGGACCGCAACGCGCCGGCGCCACGCGGCGCCAGCTTGCATCAAGGGAGATCTGATCCGCCTTCTGGGGATGGGGGCTCCGCCACCCCGGAGGAGAACCAGAACCGGTCCAACCGGACCGCAACTTGCTGGGACCTCGAGGCACTGGCGTGCGGGCTCAGAATCAAGGACATTCCCCCCCCCACCCCCGTAAGCAAGCTGCTGGCTCTGAGGTCTGGCTAAATTGATGGCAACTAAGGTACATAAAGCAACTAGACACTAGTGTTTTTTCATAGATTTTGCAGGCCTCTGAACGGCACCCTGAATGTCTCTTTGTATGATAACAGTAGGCAATGTTGCAGACACGGGGGATT
>RJWM01018116.1:0-41494 GCA_004363535.1 Dasyprocta punctata | reverse complement strand
ATTCCCTCTCCTCCTCCTCCTTCTTCTTTGTCTTCTTCTTCCTCTTGTTTCTCCTCCTCCTTCTCTGTGATCCTGGGCATTGAACCCAGGGTCTTTACAAAAATAAATTCCCCAACCCATTTTGCTTTTTGAGACAGGATCTTGTTAAGTTGCATTTTCAAAGCTAGATAGTAATCCAATTTTTTAGATGTGGATCACCTATTTAAGTGTTTGTTCAATTAGTTCATTATTGAAAGGCATTTGGGTTGTTTCCAGTCTTTTGCTTGTACAAGTAACACTTCAATGAAGAGGATTTAATTGTATTATTTTTGTAGTTTTTGCTATGATATATTTTGTTGTCTCCTTAGACTTAGGCTTGCTGTGTCAGACATAAATGCATATATAATTTTACTAGACATTATTTTTAACACAAAAAATAGGGAATTACTCAAATATTAAATATTAAGCTAAAGTGATGGTAAAGCAGATAGCTATAGGAGTCAGTGGAATTTAAGTTTTATGTTTCATTTTTTTCTTAGTGCTGGAGATTGAACCCAGGTCTTTCAATTGAGGTACATCCCTGGCTTTTTAAATTTTATTTTGTTTTTTAAATTATGAGACAAGTTGGGTGGGGGGGGTCTCACTACATTGCTAAATTGCCCAGGTTGGGCTCAAACTTGCAATCTTTCTCCCTCAGCCTTTCAGAGTTCAGGAATTACAGGTGAGTACCACCACACACAGCTAGAATATAATTTTTTTTTTTTTTTGCTGTGAACAGGAGGGATAGGACAAGAGATTTGTGAATCTCTTAAGAAATGGGAAACTGTGGGAATCTTTAAGAACATTAACAGAAAATTTTCCTATCTACAAATAAGGAAAAAAAATAGGCTAAGTAGTACTTATAGTATAATTACATTTTGTAAAAAAAAAAGTCTGTGTGTAATGAAGGTGCAAATTTACTAACACTCTATTCCAATGTGTAAGAAACAGAATTTCTTCATGTTCCAAACTCATTTGCCTTCCACATGTCCCATGGGAATAAAACCTCTAAATGTTAGTACAATCCAGGCAGGCTAGCTCTTGAATCTCCTCATTCTGGTCCTTTTCAAGATGGTGACTAAGAAAATGGGGTGAGAGTTTTCACAGGACTTGGTGACAAGAGGGAAAACATGGAATCCCAGACTCCCCACTGTTCTTTGGAGCAGAGTGCTTGGCTGGAATGCCCCAACAGAGGACTCCAAATATGAGTGTCCCTTTCAGGACTGCCTGACATCTACCACAACTTATTGTTCACCAACATTTCTGGTTCCTTTTTTCTAGCCACACGGGCAGTACTATACATCTGCCCTGTGTGGTGTTTGGTAATGTGACACACTTTGACTATAAAATAGGAGCCGGCATGAGGACTGACACTTTGGTGGAAGCCTTCTTGTCTGGCCCATGATTCTCCTGCTGTTATGACCAGCTGTGAATAGATGGGGGCTGCTCCTGTGTCCCTGAGTGAGGACAATAGAGGGTAGAGCTTCTAACCACCCTCGGTGGGAATGACAGACGGACCTTTGTTGTTTCGACCCCCTTGGATGGGGTTGTTTTCACTACAGCATAACCAAGACTAGATCTTTTTGATCTGGACTTTCCAGTGGCTAGTCTGTCCTTGTTTTTTACTTTACAATGTATTTTTGTTTTTAACTGACACATAGAAATAGTGTGCATTTATGTGGTACAGTGTGACATTTCAGTATAAGTATGTGGTGTGTAATGATCAGATTGGAATACTGGGTGTAATTATCACCTCAGACATTTATCATTTCTTTGTGTTGAGAGCACTCAAAGTCCTCTCTGCTAGCTATTTTGAAGTATTCAGTTTCTATGGTTGTGTTCTGTCTCTGTATATTGTGTCCTTAATGTGCTACCACTGGATCCTGGATTTTGGTCCTTGTCACAGACATCTCATGGGAGGTCTCTGGAGTTCAGCTTGGTTACTTTTCCTTCACTCTCAAGCTGTGTGGGAACTGAGAGTGGTTTGGGAAAACTAAATTCTCATCCATGTCTGCCTACCCATAAGGTGCCACTGAATTTGCACAGAGTATCCTTGTAGGTCTGTGGGACTGCCCATGAAGCCTTCTCTTCCCAGTTCCTGGAAAGAAAACACAAGCCTTCTTGAGAACTCAGCGACTTTCTAGGCTTGGCTTGTGTAGTTCCCACTCTGTGTCAAATGTGGAGAGCAGCAAATGGAACATGCACACTACCTTTGTTCTCCTTCCTTTGCATCCCTTTTTCTTCCCACAGTCCTCTGGAAAAGAAGTGGGGCTTGTCTTCTCCAGTTTCCTGCCTGGGTACAACTTTATGCTTCAGATTTATTAAAAGGAATCCAGAGCATTCTTCTTTCATGTATTCTGCAACCAAATGTGCTGACTTTAAAAGCTAACGTAGAAGTCACTGCTGCACTGCATAAGTTCACTGTGTAGTGCATAAGTTCCTCCACTTTCTGGGGTCACTATTTTCAATGTTTCAGTCGTTTTGTTTTAAAATAGCATACTTAGACCAAACAAACAAACAAACAAAGCAAACAAATTGCGGTTCATCAGGTGGAAATTACCTAAAAGAAGTTTGTGTGCTGCACACCAGGTGTTGCTATGTTTCTCTTAAAAATTTAAAACATCCTGTGGTATTCTTACCATAGTGCCCAGGATCCTGGTACATGTTTTGAGATCCACAGTTTTAATGGGATCTGTGCACCTCCTAAAACATCAATCTCCATGCTGCATAAATCATGGGTTATAGAGAATGGAAATGTATCTGAAGCTAATTTTAAAAATATCATCTCTGTTACATATACCTAGAAAAAAGACTGGAATTAGGGATTATTTAAATTTTCTTCTTTTTGGTGTATTATCTAGAGTGTCTGCCAATAGTGTGTACTATTTTTGCAATAAGAACAAAAGCAAAAATAGATATTGAGAATGTGAAAATGAGAATTTTTGCATCTCTTTGTGGGATGACTTGGGGTAAATCAGCCTAAATGCACGGAGTGAGATCTGGACCCTTAGGATATTTGCTTCTGTACCAATATTCTTCACCCATGGAGTGGAGCCTCTCCAGTTGTTGAGATAGGAGACAGCTCAAGGAATGGAAATTAATATCTTCCAGGATGTTATCTGAGACTGAGGCTGGGCACTAGTCTCACCCTGGAAAGGTGAGCGGGTTGGTGTGCATAGGTCTTGTGGACTTGGGTGTAATGGCGGATGCTCTGCCTCCTTCATGGTCCAACGTAAAATTCTTCAGGAAGAGCTGTTTGATAGGGGAGTGGGTCATCTAATCAGGATGAGAAAAACATGTACAGATAATTCGGAAACACATGCAATAAAAGTATGTGAAATAGTTATAGTTCTTTACATCCCTGACTGAATAGGGAAGCTTGACAATCAAGTAGGAAGTGTTGGCATGCTTGTGATGAACTGAGTCCCTGCACTTTGTGGATAGGATTGTATATTGGCCCAACGTTTCTGAAAATGTGCTTTAGAAACAGTTATAAATTGTAAAATGTTTATCTGCTTTGACCTAGGCTATCCACTTCAAAAATGTAATGGATGATATAATTAAAACCATGGAAGGAGCTAGCAATGTAGCAAGAGTGGTAAAGCTTGCTTAGCATGCATGAAGCCTTGGGTTTGATCTTCAGCACCGGAAAAATAAAAGATGTTTGTGAAACATTGTTTAATACACTGAAAAACTGCCAACAACTTGCATGTTTAATAAGAGACTAATTAAGAAAAAATAAATTGAGTCTGGTAGTATAGGCCTATAATCCTAGCTCTTGGGGAGGCAGACGCAAGAAAACCACAAATTCAAGCACAACTTAGGTAATCTAGATAGGTAGCGAGGCTCTGTTTCCAGACAAATGTCATGAATGTAGGTCAGTGTGAAGACTTTGTGTTCAATTCCCAATACTGGAAAAGAAGTGATATAGTCATTAAAATAATGCATATTAAGTTGAATTCACTTTTGAAACACTTATGGTATTATGTTACAGAATAAAGAAGATAGAAAGCTCCATTTTATGTTGGATATTAATGATGCTAACATGTTGTAGAGAAAACTGAAGAGCAATGTACAAAAATATCAATAGTGTTTGTCTACATTTTAATTTTCTTTTTAAAAAATTATGGCTTAATTTTAATATTTTCAGTTTTTGGTGCTAATTTACAAAGTAATAAGACAGAGTGCTTTTATTCATTCTCACAGTCAGAAGGCATTTCAGAAGAATCATCTGTGTGACTGGTATTGTGGTAGATGTAAGAGGTATAGTGGGGAGCAATATAGACACAGGGTCTACTTCCCAGGGCTTATGGCTGGGGGGAGATTGGTGAGACGGAGTCTCCCAGCAGTGACTATGCACACTTCCTGGTGTGTGTAGTTAAGTACTGATGGTAAGTGTGGGAGCCATAAGGTCATTTATGTAGGGTGAATTTAAGCAGACTGGAACAGTAGGAGGCTTCCTGAGGCATGACATGGGCTGGGTGGTGAGGATTATGGGAAAAGTGTGAGAAAAAGCAGCTGCAGGTGCAGGGAACAGTCTCCATGAGGGCCTGAGGCACAAATGGGCAGAATTCTTCAAAGTCACCGCATGAATCTGGGGAGGTGGTGCAGACAGCCATGGATGAAAGATGAGGCTGCTACAATGGGCAAGTGCTGCTGGGCGGGTATCTTTGGACCACGCACTGATGGGTAGTTGTGAGGTGGCATGGGACATGTGGTTCCCCTTGAGCTGGTCCTCCTGAGACAGGAAAAGGAAGAACCAAGTCACCTGTGTCAGCTGGTCAGCCTCCCTTCCCTGATCACTCTTCTGCTAGGCTTGTTCCATACCATTTAGCAGTGGCCTTTGACTTCCATTCACTCATTCATTTATTCTCTTATTCAACATTACTGGTTGTGTGCCTACTCTGTGGGTATGGAGGTTAAAAAAAACTGAAGAGTTACAATTAGTAGAAGAGACAGTGATCACAGATGTGGGAGGCTAGTTTTCTTCTGGGCTGGATTTACCTATAGCTTGATCAGGAGACTCCCCTTCTAGAGGAAGCTCCAGGTGATAGTTCCAGAAGAAGACATCTGAGGATTGGCTCCATGAGTGTGTTAGTTACTTTCCCATTGCTGGGACAAAATACCTGATACCAGCAATTTAACAGAAGAGGTACATTTTGGCTTATGATTTCAGAGTGTTCAGTCTATGGTCAGCTGACTCCAAGGCAGAAAGGGCCTGGCAGAAGGGCCTGATGGAGGAAAGATGTTCAACCTAGGGCAACCAGGAAGCAGAGGGAGAGAGAGCAGGAAGAGTCAGAGAGAGAAGGGAAGAATAGAAGACAAAAATACATTGTTCTGAGTTGTACCCCAGTGATTTATCTCCTCCAGCCAGGCTCCATCTCCTAACAGCACATTCAGCTATGAACTCAGCAGATTAATCCACTGATGGATATAGTAAGTATAAGTCCTCCATGATACAGTCACCTTCAAAAAGCCCCACATGAGACTCTGACACATGAGACTTTGGGGTGACATTTCAGATCTAAACCAAAGCAATCAGACACATTTATTTATTTTCTGAGAAGCTGCTATTGCAGAGCCTACAGAGGGTAGAGCCAGAAGAGAGAGTGAGGCTGGCTCCTGGGAGCTCCAATTCAGGTGGGGGCTGGTATATGGCTGTGCGAATTGCCAGGGTCTTGGAAGCTGGGCATTGAGCAGAGAGTAAGGCCACCTGTAGGGATAGTGGGAATGTGTCATGGGATTGGTAGCTATGGCTTTGAACTGGACTTGGTAGTGACCAGCAAGAAGACCCAGCAGAACAGCAGCTTAAAGTGGGACCGTTTTCTGCCCCTATTAGGTGGAAAAGAGGCCTGGCATTCCTGGTTCCCAGTGGGCTCCCACCCTGGAGGACACTATCCCTCTTGTTGCCATGGGCATTGTCTTTCTCCTGCCACTCTGCCTGGCCCCGGCCCCGCCCCTGAGGACTCCACTCTCCTGTCCACGATGCCCGTCCAGGCCTTGCATTGTCTGGGGAAGACATGTGCTCACCCGGGTGAGTTATTATTAGCCTGCAATGGAGTGAAAGACCCTGAATGGGGAGTGTTGAGTTCCTGCCTGACACTGTGGCCGAGGCAGGAAGGAAATGATTCATTATGGCTACAAGGCACGCTCTAACTTCATAGAATGAAATAAATGACAGTCGTATTTTGGGCGCCACCACGCACAGATAGCATTGTTCACTGACTGCCTCTCACCAGGGCTGCAAGGAGAATTCAAGTGGCCTTTGTGCTGGCAGATGTGGGACTGGGGGTGCCTGGGAGGTGGCAGGAGCTGTGACCCTGGAGGATGAGTAAGGTTGCTCCCGCTGTGGCTGGTGGCCCTGAAACCTCCTCCCTCCTATTCCCACATCCTGCTGACCCCATTTCTGCTGACTTGGTCCCACATATCCACCCTGCCAATGGCTTCTCCACAGTGTTCAGCCCAGTCCCAGCTTAAGCCTGTCCTCCAGAGGCCTGCAGCACCTAGTACCCATTTTCTGCTTTTCCAGCTCTGTGTCTGCCTTCTCCCTCTGTGCATGCTCTGGGCTATTCATCAGCCTCCTGGCCCTGCTGAGCTTTGGCTGGGCACTCCACCGCCATGCACAAACAGCTGTAGATGAGACTTTTTTTTGACCATAAAAGTAGCCCCAAGTTCATGTCAGCTCACCTTCCCTTAGTGAAGAATTCCCTAAAGAACTGAGCCCTACAGCAGTACAGAAGTCAGCGTGTGATTGCTCCAGGGCAGGGTTGGCTGCATGATTTGTGGGGTCAAGGGCTAAATGAAAAAACAGGGCCTCTTACTAGAAAATTAATTGGGAACCAGGTGTAGTGGTATAGGCCTGTAATCCTGTAATCCCACCACTGTGGGATGCTGAGGTGGGAGGATCCCAAGTTCAAAGTCTGGGCAAGGTAGCAACCTAGTGAGACCCTGTGTCAAATAATAAAACAGACTGGGAATGCAGCTAAATGTTAAGGCCCTGGGTTTAATCCTCTGTGCTGGGAAAAAAAAATGATTTCAAGTCATGCCAGCATAGCATGAAACCCAGAGCAGGGCTCTTTGGAGTATCAGGTATCACAGGTCATGGATGCACAAGGCTGTCTGCTCCACAGCTAGAGAGAAGCCCGCTGGTGACTGCACTGGGCTCTCCGTAGTGCTGGGACAATGCTGGACCAGTCAGGTGCTACCCCGCTATCCTGGGCTCTTCACACATCCTGTCACTTATCTGTGGTCCTAGGTTGTCGCTGAGCTCAGGGAATGGTTGTACCCAACCTCACTTTGCTGCTCCCTACCTCCTCCAGTCTGCAGGCCTGGTTGGATGCCCTGGGGGGCCAGCACCTTCTACCTAAAAGTTCACCCTAACCTCTGCACTGAATTAAAGCCATATCTTTCATTATAAACCATTTGCAATCTTCTACCTGTGACCAAAGTACTCCATGCCTTCTTATTCAAATGCCTCTTAGTGAAATTCAGGTCATCTGACAGGGCCCCTGGCCCAGCAGCTGCATAGAATCTTATTTTCCCAATATGCTTCATTTGGAACCCAAGATAAAAATAATAGAAGAGGATAATATTCAAGGGCAATTTCATCTCTGGGCGTCTAACCAAGAGAGGAAACCTTGGGATCGCTGGAGCAAGGAATTCTTGTTCCTGCAATATTTGCACACAAAATGGTTTCACATTTAGAAATACACATTAAGAGTCGTGTCAGTCATAGACACTGCAAATTAGGTGCTGACTTGACAGGGAAACAGAACTTTGGTGTGGAGTTTAATTTGCGCAAACACTTTTTTCCACCAGGGTGACGGGCAGTGGGAGACCCGCACCCTTTCCCGCCTGCTCATGCTGCATGCAGATGAGCCACCCCTAGGGCTGCGGGGAACCACCCGGGCTGTGCCAGCCGGGGCCTGCCTGGGACCCCTTCAGCCAGGCAGCTTTCCCTGGAGCAGAGGCAGCAAACAGGTAGATTGGGGGCTGTCTTCATTTCCTTGTAGTGTTTTTAACGAAACCAGATTAGAGGATAGCATTTAAAAATCACATTACACATGAACAACCACATCTCTGGCATCTCTTAAGGAAATCTGGACATTTCTGCATGACCAAGAGTGAAGGGTGTGCTCTTTAGTTGGCTGCATCCCTGCTTTGAGGTGCTATCACTGTAGATTTTTTATTTGCATTTTGCACTTTCCCTTCCTTCCTTCCTTCCTTCCTTCCTTCCTTCCTTCCTTCCTTCCTTTTCTTTCTTCTTTCTTTTTTGAGGGGTGGTGGTACTAGAGATTGAGCCAAGAACCTTCACATTGACCAATATACCAGCCTGCTTTTTTTTTCTTTCAATTTTCCATTTTGTGACAGTGTCTTGTTAAATCACTAAGTTTCCAATTGGTGCTCAAACTTGCCATCCTCTTGCCTCGTCCTGCCAGAGCATTGGAATTACAGGCACTTGCTGCTATGCCCAGCTCCACTTCAGTCCTTAAATTCTGTAAATGTATGTGATTTATCCAGATGTAGTTTTGTGCCAGAGATTTCTCATTGCTCATTACTATCAGTGCGTGGGTATCATCTCATTCTGGACAGGGAGTGGGGGTGGGGAGCAAAGGGTTGGGTTCAGGAGGAAAGAACACAAATGACTGACCTGAGTATTTTGCCAACTGCTTTCAGACCCTACTTGATGAAACTGGAATTGGCAATACAATGATTTCATGTTTGAAAATGAAATTCCTTGAACTCATTTCTCTCCTCTGGGGAGTCCGTGTCCCAGGATTGCTCACTGAGAGCAGAAACAGCTTGTAACAGGGCACTTTGGAGCTCTTCAAAAGGGACAGGGCCACGCCAGTCTCTGCATAGTGACTACTTCCCTGGGGTCCAATTCATGCTCTGCCCAGACCAGAGCTTACCCCTAGCTGGAGGAGGGCTGGAAGGGCAGAGATGTCCATGGCTATCCTGGAGGCTGCAGGGTAGTGGTGTTTTTTGAGTGACTTTCATTGCGGAAGGTCAACTGAACTGGCCATTGTGGTTTCCTCAAACCAAATCTGTGCCTTGCAGCTTTGCTCTTCTTTTTTGTCTAGGACATCACACGGCTAAGAGTTGAAGGCAAAGTTAAGGCTACAAGAGCCTCCTGGCCGTGCTGTGCTGCCTCTTGTCCGTGGGCCCTTGCAGAAGTGATACCTGCTATAATTTACTTTGACTCTCATAGCAGTCTCTAGGGTGGCATTCTGCCAGGCAGGGGCCAAGTTATCTTATTAGTGGAAAAATGGTGAATGCAAGGACTAAGAACTTGCTACCACAGTGTCAGACTAAGGGAACAAACTGCTTTTCGAATGCTACCTTGCTAATTGAGTGCCCACTAACAGTTTGAGATCCAGTTGGATGAAATAAAAACCAGTGCCCATAGAAGGGAGAATATAGGATCCTTCAACATTGGGTTAGACATTGTTTTATGTAGTCAGTGGATATCATTATTTCCAGAAAGACCCCTGGCCTATGTGGTATATTGGAAATATGTTGCATGAGGTTCAAGGGTTCCTTTTTGTTTGTTTGTGTTTTTGCAGTACTGGGGATTGAATTGAGCTACAGTCCCAGTACTTTTCATATTTATTTTGAGACAGGGTCTTGCTAAGGCTGGGCTTGAACTTGTAATCCTCCTGCCTTAGCTTCCCAGAGTGCCAGGATTACAGGAGAGTGTCCCTGCAGTCAGCTTTAAGAATAACTTTGATAAGGTTTTCAGCTGGGTAATGCAATGTGTGAGGAGTGTTCACTATTGTCCAAAAATGGATTTCAGTCACCGATTTGTTGTGTCATCATGCGTGTACCACAGAAGCTCTTGGGTTCCCCAGCTGGAAAGGAGAGTTAAACATTTGACTCACTAAGGAGAAATCCTGCTTTATTACCTCACTCCCAGAAAGCCTTTCCTGGTCTTTGGAAAGGATGGAATCCGGAAAGCTATGCTGACATTAAAAGCCATTCCACATGGAGGTCATGCAGATCTGGGAAATGGCAGGAAACCTGCAGGGAAAGATAGGTATTGTCCTTGAAATGCCAGTCACCAGGGTCTGGGGTCATCTCTTGCAGATCCTGGGATAAAGCCTTCTGTCCATGGTGTGGTCTCTCATAGCAAACAAAGTGTTATGGACAAGCATGGGTCTCTTATCCCTTTACTGAAGTCCTTGGAACTGGGGTGCTGTTCTTTAAGCACTTGAAGGGAGAGCAGTGGTAAATGCAGGCTGGTGCCAACACCTACCTGACTCTTACGCACAGGTGGCACATGCCTGTAATCCTAGTACTCTGGGAGGCTGAAGCAAGAGGGCTGTAAATTCTGATCCAGCCTGAGTAACTTTGCAACTTAGTAAGATCCTGTTGGAAATAAAATAAGTTGAGAATTTAGCTCAGTGCCAAGGCCCTTGGTTCAATTTGTGGTACCACTGCTGGTGTGTATGGGTCGTGGGGAGTGGAGGAGAAAGTAAAGCACTGCATCTTGAATAACAGTGAGCAAATCTGAAGCTCTTGCACAAGGATTGTGGGTATTATCTGACCCCTTTTGGAGTCTAGAGGGCTGAAGCAAATTTGTAGTCCTCTGTGGTTTATCCCTGCACTTTGATCACATGGATATAAACATAGGTGGGTTCCCGTGTCACCCTGACAAGAGAGACATGAGCAGCACTGCAGCCATGTGTCTGGTGTGCGCAGTCAGATTATGTGATGACTCAGAGTTGCAAGAGTTGCAGTCCTGACACTGCTCTAGATGAACCTGTTTGGAGCATCAGAGACCAATTATCCCTTTACCTGAAATCCTTTTCTTATGTTTAGAGCAGATATTTGTGAGAGCTTTAGATGCTTTGTGACCCTAAGTGATGGAAATGAGAAGGCAGTAGAGTCAGGAAGGGTAAGAAGGCCTCCTCTGCAGGGTGTTAAGTATGGGTCACAGCTGCTGGCTTCTGGGAAGTTTACGCTCCAGATTTTCTCCTCTCAGCCCCGCAGTGCTCCATGACATGATGTGGGAAACAGGAGATGAGGACAAAGCTCAGTTTGACAGTGAGAGCCCTGTTACAGCTCAGGCTGCCATAGCAAAGCACATAGACAAGGCAGTTTCTTCAGGCTGGGAATTCCAAGATCAGGGTGCCAGCTGGTCAAGTACAAGTGAAGAGCCCTTCCTGGCTTGTACACGGCTGTTTCCATTCTGTTGACTTGGGGCTCTACCCTTCTGACTTCATTTAACACTGCTTACCTCCTAAGGACCCTATATCCCAAGACAGTCACTTTGGGAGTCAGGACTTCAATATATAAATTATAGGAGATGAAGGACAAAATCAGTTTATAGCAGCCTGAGAGTCGGTAGTACTAGAGCATGGGGGTGGGGATGCTGAGTGACCGTGTGCCCTGCACTTTGGGTATTGGAGGAGGTTGAACCATGAGTCATTTTCCACTTCCTTCCTTCACTCCATTTCCAAACCTTTCATTATCACAATATCTATTATACATTTTGGATCTTATTACTCTTTCCATTTTTTTTTTGCACTAGGGAGACAATACGATATTTATACACGTAAGTTGGATTTATTTCACTTATGAGTATGGTCTCAAGTTGCCTCCACTTACCTATAAAAGCCTCAAGATTATTCTTCTTTATAGCTGAGTAGTATTCCACTGTATAAAAATATCACATCTTTTTTATCCATTCCACAGTTGATGGGCATATGGGTTGTTACCAAGATTTAGCTGTTACAAATTGTGCTGCTATAAACATAGGCTCACATATATTGCTGTAGCATGAAGTTTTTAATTTTTATGGGAAAATATCCAGAAGGAGAATAGTTGGATTGAATGAAACTTCCAATCCTAGTTTTTTGAGGAATCTCCACACTGTTTTCGATAGTGGTTGTACCAGTTTACACTCCCACCAGCAGTGGAGAAGTACTCCGTTTTCCCCACAACCCCACCAACAACTGGGATCTCATCTTATTAAAAAGTTTTTCCACTTCAAAAGAAATCACCAACAGAGTGAAAAGGAAACCCATAGAATGGGATAGAATTTTAGCCAGCTGTCCTTCAAAGAACTTATATCTAGAACATATAAAGAATTGAAAAACATCAGGCCCTCAAATTCAAAGACCCAATCCAAAAATGGGCATCTGAGATGAATATGCATTTTTCAGAAGAATAAATACAAATGCAAATAAATACATGAAGAAGTGCTCAACATCACTGGTCATTCGAGAAATGCAAATTAAAACAATGTTGAGATTTCATCTCACTCCAGAAAAAATGGCTGCCATCAAGAAATCAGCCGACAACAAATGTCCATTTCCAAACCTATGCAACTCCCACTTGTGTTAGCTTTTCCCCCAAAATGGACCATGAATGGGATAATTGTTGCACCTCTAGTGTGCCTTGGTCCAAGCCAGCATCATTTCTCACCCGTCGCTTCCTTCTGCATCTCCCTGCACCACTGTAGACTTTTGCAGATAGCATCTGGAGTGACCTTTTAAGTAGAAATCTGGTCCTGATCTTACTTAAAACCCTCCGGTGGCTCCACACTGCGCTGGGACTGGCCCGACCTCTGACCTCAGGATAGTTTCTCTGGGGTTCAAAAGCTTCCAATACTGGCATTGTTTTGACTTCTTAATTCAGGCCTTGACGTTCTATTCCTCATCCCTCTACTTGGAATGCGTTTTGTCATTTGAGTCTCAGCTCTTCAATCCCACAGCATCCTTGGCTCCTGAGGTCACTGGTCACATCACAGTGGTATATTTCTCCATAACTCATCACTATGAAGCTTTATCTTTCCTGTCAGGATGTCAGCTCCCCAAAGACAGGGACCTTGTTTGTCTTGTCCATTATTGTGGGCACAGCACCCAGAGTGGAGCCTGGCCTCAGGAAGTGCTCTGTTTGTTTTGTTGAATGGACATAGCTCTTTGAGTTCTTCTCAGGGGCATCAAGGATTCAAAAGACAAAGAAATACTCAGAATATCTTCAGAGTACTCCTCTCCCCGGCCTATAAAGTTGTCTTTCTGTCTATTATCTCAGGCTGCAATCACAAAATGCCATAGACTGGAGGACTTGAAGGGTAGTGCTGGAGCACCTATACCTTCCTCCTTGCTCCTCCTCTACCCGCAGCATGTGGCAGATTCCTTAGCAGACACGAAACACTCCCAGAGCCTTAGCCCATGCATTTGGAAACACATTTCCCACCTCTCTGAAATATCCAGATGAGGGTCTGCCAGAGGACTCTAAAAATGTTCTTTCAAGAACCTGTCTTCTACGTGAGCACGGTGACTCATGCTGGTAATCCCAGAACTCTGGGAAGCTGAGGCAGGAGGATTGCACGTTTGAACCCAGCTAGGGTAACATAGTGAAGTCTTAGTTACATTGCTGAGACAAAGTACCTGATACCTGAAGTTAAAGGTGGAGAGATTTATTTAGCTCATAGTTTGTAGAGGTTTCAGACCATAATCCACTATCTCCAAGGCAGAGTGGCACATGGAAGAGGGGCACCAGTTCATGGCAGCAGAAGACAGCAAAATCAGCAAGAACAAAAGAGAGAAGACTCTTTCTGTCCTTTATATCTTATATCTTGTTGGGATTAGGGCAGTGCCAATCCAGTCAATGGATTGATCAAGCAATCCCTCACCTTTAATCTCAGAACCCTTAATGCCAGCATTTCACTACAAATCAATCACAAACTCTAGATTCAGCTGCCTCCAAAACAGCCCCATCTAAAAGTGCATGAGGGTTTTTCGAGGGGACACCTAGACACAAATCATAACAGTGATTTAGTGGAAACCTATATCAAAATAAATTTTAAAAGGGCTGGGGACATAGCTCAGTGTGAAGGCCCTGGGTTCGATCTCTAGTACTGAAAAACATCAACAGCAACAATAACGATGCCAGCAACCACAATAACAACTATCTCCTCACCCCCAAATGTATACCACCACCCTTAAATTGGCATTTTTCTTCTGAGTGTCCACTGAGACAAACATACTTGCCTCAAATGCTGACTGAGATTTGTCCAAGCAAATGCTAAGAAGTAAAGAATCGTTCAATCGTCCTTCTTGCTCCGCAGATGATATGGGCAATCCTGAGACCCTGGCAGCTGACAGAAATTTGGTGGCCAGTGATTCAATAGCACCACCTCCTCCATCGGAATGACTCAGCCAGTGTCGACTCCTCCATGTAGCTGCTCCTCTTTTTGTATTTCTGTAACACTTTGTCAATGCAGCCACCATGATGTCAAAGTCCTCCCTCCCTCCTGCATCCCCTCCCTTCTGCACTCCATTCCTTTCTTCCTTTTTTTCCCTAAAGTATCCACTTTGTTCACAGCGGGTAGGTACTGTGGTAACTGCTGTGGATGTGGCCCCAAGCAAGACAGGACACCTCTACTGTAAAGGGAGGCAGGTCATGAACTTCTCAAAGGTAGGGACCTCTTGAGGTGTCTTGTGCTTGTTTGGTGGACGACACATTTTATTTGGGTGACTTGCTTTTGATTGAAGTATTTTAAAAAGCGTGAAGACCACCATCACAGTCAGGGATATTATTTTCAAGTCAAATTTTGTTTTGAAGAATAGAACATTTGAAGACAATTTAAAAAACTCTACAAAACAAGGGTGGGGCACCACTGTCCTGGCCTCAGGCCATCTCCACAAATCCCTTTGGCAAGAAGGCACAAGCCACCAAGCAGTGTGGAATAAACTGAGGGCTCTGCCTACTCCACGCAGCAGGGGTGTGTGCAGAGTAACATCTTCAGAGTGCAAAAATGAGTACTCACAGGCAGGAGAAAACCACAGCTGACTGTCAGATGCCCACTTCAAGCACTGATGAGTGCCTGCTGTGCACTTTTCCTGCTTACTAGGTCTGGATGCATCAGGGTTCTTTCTGGAATTCAATGCCAGACACTTCCATGATCTATAGTGTTATTCTCTCTTCTTAGAAAGATTCTCCTTTGACTCACTTCCTCAAGGCTTAACCAGAAGCTTAAAATTTCCTGGAGCCTCCTCCGGCATGGTACTTTTCTATCTCCATGAGCTTTCTTTCTTTGTGGTCGTCTTTATGGTCATCAGTGTCCCAGGCTGGGGCACAGACAGATGAGAAGCTTTCAGGTCGGGGGACCAGGACTTTATAATCTCCACTCAGCGTCCTCTCAGTCTGAAGCCATTATTGAGACTTTTCGATTTGAGCCTCTGTGCCTACTGGAAATATAGCCATCTACGCTGAGGGGTTATATAAAGGGTGCCTGTTATTCTCTTTCATTTCTCAGCTATATTCCAGTTTCCTTGGAGTCACATAGAGCCCAGAACTGTGGTTATATCTAAGTTGTTAGCAAATATTTGTTTTGTATTGGAAAAAGACAGTAAATGTGGAGATTTGAGGTATACAAAGCCATTTCTTTTACCCAGAATTTACCTTCTAGGATAGCCCATTAAGATGATCATGTAATATATCAGTAATACAGATGTTTTGGGCAAACAATACAAGAGAGAAAATATTTGTGTCAGATATTAAAATGCCTTTTAAAGGCACAAAATAGCTCAAGATTATAAAACCCAAATTCCAGAAGCAAAACTGCCACAGGGCCAGGCTCTCTGGAAAGCAAAGCTAGAGGCAAGGATTAAATAAAGTGCAGATACTTCATTTAGGAAGTGAAAGCTATCAACAGAGAGAGGTAGGGAAAAGGGAAGCAAGGCAAAGGGACACGGGAGGGAAGCCATATACACGGTCCTGTGCTGGGTTTGCTGGGGAGAGACACTGGATGTGCCCCTGGAGGTGTCTAGGCTTGGAGTCACCTTGTCAGAGTTACTTTTTTCTTCACTGGGACACAATACCTGACAGCCATAGTTTAAAGGAGGATGAGTTAATTTTGGCTCACAGTTTCAGACATTTTGTTTCAGGCTCAAACACAGCAACAGAATGGTGGAAAGGTCTGGGCAGAGGAAGACTGCTCACATCATGGCAGCCAGGCAGCACAGAGGGAAGGGGGGAGTGGGGAGGGAGGCACACCCTTTCATGTAGCATGTCCAGTGACCACGTCCTCTGAGGAGACCCCGCATCCTAACAGCAAGTCAGTCATACCCTTTCCATTCTCTTTCCAAACCCATGAGACTTTGAGCCACTTCAGATATAAACCACAACACACCATCTTTTCCAAATGGGCTGTGTATTGGAATTTGTCACAGAGTAGTCAGTAGGTGAGAGGGAAGAGGAACTTGTGTTCATGTCTCCTTCCTGTTTCTCATTTCCCGCTGCTCCAAGTTCATCCTGCACCCCCCACCCCCACCCCCATTGCCTCCCTGCACTTTCTGGAATGCACTTTAGGCAGCTTCTCATGACATCAGCTCCATACCCAGAGGTGAGGTTTCCTGCAAGTCTGGAGATGCCAGGAAAGCCAGGTGCATGGCTGGGGAGGATGAGGGAAATGATGTGTGTACCTCCAGTGCAAAATTTACAGAATTGCTCAAAAACTCAGTCACCAAGTTACATCATATTTTAATTCAACATTTTATAAAGGCCAAAATAATGCAAAAACTTGTGATGAACAAATTATCATTTTAAGTAAAGATTAAGATGAAACAAGCAAGGTGCCAGTGCAGATCTGGGTCCTGTCTTCATTTAATGTACTGATTTTTTTTTAATCCTGGGCAGCAGGAGCATAGCACCTGGAGTTGCATAGGGAAGGTCGGGCTGAGATACACACCAGGTAGGAGACAGAAAATAGCTGTGGAACTGAGGGAGCCTCAAGGGTGGGTATGCAGTTGAAAATTATTCCGAAGACCAAGTCTCACTATTATGGCCAGATGTGTTTGTGTCCTTCCAGAGGCTCATGTGTTGGAAGCTGGGTTTTTAGCAGTGATGTTAAGAGGTGGTGGAGCTCAGTGGGAGTTGGCTGTCACTGGGGGAGCGGGTGCTGCCCTCAGGAGTTAAAGGAGTTCTCCTAGATTCTGAATTAGTTCTTCAGAGAGTGAACTGTTATAAACAGTGAACCTGATCCTTGTGTTACTCTGTCTTTCTGTCTTGCTACGTGATTGTTCTCTCTCATAGAGCTTTCCTGCCATGATACCACCAACTATAATGAAGCTGCAAGGTCCTTGCCAGAGCTTGTGCTATGTTGTTTGGACCTTTATCCTTCAACACTGTGAGCTAAATAAACCCAGATCTGAGTATTTTATTAGAGCAATAGTGTCTTGGTTACTTTTACTTATTGCTCATTGCTGGGGCAAAATATCTGACACCCAAAATGAAGGAAGGAAAAGTTTATTTGTTTTACAGTTTTTGGAGGTTTCAGTCCAATAATCATCTGGTTCCAAGGTAGGGTGGCATGGCACTGGGGCAACACTTCAAGGCAACAGCCAGAGCAAAAGGGGGAAAACAAGCCTCTTCTCCTCCCTTACAGTGTATGCAGTCCCCTCCCGCCCAGGACAGGTGTAGCACTCACAAAATCTCCTTGCCCTCTTTTGCAGAGGATGAGGATATTTACAAAGTAAGAACCCTGGCTCCCTGCTGAGTCTCTCAGTTAAACTTCTAAGCTTCTCAGGTTGACACAATGTATCAACCATAATATCACCCACCATAATTAAGCTGTGAGGTCCTAGCCTGTGTTTGCACTATGCTGTTTGAACCTTTACCCTTCAAAATTGTGAGCTAAATAAACCCAGATCTGAGTATTTTGTTAGAGCAATAGAAAATGGACTAATACACTTTTGCACCTCCTGGATGTAGAGTTTACCATGAGGGAGCCAAACTGAAGGGCTACCATTATGTAATTGTGGACGGATTGAACATAAATGCTGGTGGCTTAAGTGGTTGCACATGGAATTATGGGTGGATTCAGTTTGCTTATTCATATATATACATGTCTCAAGAATGAGCCTATTACTTGTGCAATGAAAAAACTCTTCACATGTCTAAGATACTGTCATGTTGATTGGTGAATGTGTGGAGAAAGAAGTGAACAGAGGAAAGAAATGATTTCTTAAGAAGTGCTCAGGACTGGCCACACTGGGGGCACTTTTAGCCATAGCAAGGCTATTCTACTGCTGAGTTTTTCCAAGGATGGGTACAAGGGCAGGTCTGGCATATTTCTGGAGCCCCCAGGTATCTTGAATCCAGAGGTGTTGGTTCTGAGCTGCTCATTAGTGTTTGCTTTGAGGTCCCAAACCTTAAACTGGATTGGGAAATGAAGTCCTTGGTAAACTCTTCTTTGTGGGTATGGGTTGAACCAAAAGAGGGCTTGTAGAGTTGCTTGGTGATTATCTTTTTAGAAGTTATGGGGCGTATATGTCTAGTCGGCTATATTCCTTTACAGGTGACTTGAATACAAGTCTATCACAAGGTATAATAAAAAAATTATAATATGTCTGTGGCCAATTGCACCAATCTTGGAGGAATACATGTAGCCTCTCATCTCAAGCATTGCTGAGTGCTCACTGTGTGCAGACACTGTGCTGGCCAGCGAACACACATTGTTGCTGCTGTGAACCTTCCAATCCAGCAGGGAGGAGGGAACACATCTGACCCATTACTGCACACATCATTACTCTCTCAGAATTATAGTAAATATTTTGAAGAAAGACGTATCACAGGAGACCTGCCTGAAGACTTACCTGGTCCTAGCACTCAGGGCAGCCCTCCCTGGGGAAAGTGTCACATGAGTAGATATAGAAGTAAGAAGTATCATTAGGGGTGGTTGGCTGTAGAAGCATAGCCAGGAAGGAGCGATGTTCTCCCTGTGCCCACCTTCCAGTAGACACCCCCGTTCATGGGCTGTTCAACGATGCCATGTTGAAATGGTGACAGTCTGCTGAAGAAACATTAGACCATTAGCAAAAAAAGTAGCGAAAATATTGTAGCATGATGCGGGAGTAGGCTCATTCCCCACAACCTGACAATGACATAGATACCTCTCCTCTTGCCCACTTGGCTAGTCCAGCCCGGCCATATTCGGGCAGGAGGCATTACATAGAAACTTCTTGATGGGGGGCATTATGCAGAAACAAACTATTCACAGGAGTGGATTGGAGGGACTGACATGGTATATGAATGTGAACAGAACCTCTGGGGGATATGTCTGGTGGGAAGAAATTGGAGGTTGAGCCTGGTCTATAAGTGGACATGTATAGGTCACTCCTAGGGAGGGGTGTGCACAGGTCCCCAGAGAGACGGAAGTGGAAGAGGGGAGTTGGATACATTTAGGAGGACCTAGGGGGACTGTCAGGGATGTAGGGGAGAAGCAGAGGAAAAGGATCCCACAAACGCAAAAAAGAGGGGGAACTGTAGAGGCAAGGACTCAAGGAGGGGACTAGGGATGAAGAGGAGGTTCTGCATGCGAGGCACAGGAGAACGAGACCTGGTTAGTTTTGGCCACCTCTACCCTGAGGTAAACCCATTTTCTTAGTAACCCCAGGCACAGCACAGCCTAGAGCTGCAGTGTCTGGACATGCTCCCCCACCTCCTTCCCCCTACCAGGGAGTGTCCTCTGCCTGCGAGAGACAATGTCCAGAGTACTGTGCGGTGGAGATAAATTCCCAGCCTACAAAGTCTGATGTACCAAAGTGGGGTGCTATTGCTCCTTCTGTTATGCTTCTGTAAGTCAGGTGAGTCTTTGTGTCAAACTTCCATGTGCCCAATGGAAGGAACACAATCTAATCAATTCTGGGGAAATATAGTTAATTTGGGGTCCTCAGCTGGGTCAGGGATTCCCTTTCCATCTCCCCGGGCAGAGCAGATGGCTTGCACACAGGCGCTGGATACTGCTGCCCAGCGCCTTCCTGCTGATCCATGATGATTCTCAACTTCCTGCCCCTCATCCCAGACGAGGTTCCCATCCAGCTCTGAGCACTTTCTCTCTCGGCTTCCTGTGCCTTTCTCCCAGGTGCAGGAGGGAAGTGGTGGCTTCCCTGTGTTGCTCTGGAGCTTCAGGATGCTGGGTGGGGCTGACTGTGACTCAGCTGCATCTTCCTTTGTGATCTTTTCTGCTCTGTGCTGTCCCCCTTGGCCTGGAGGTGCAGAGGCTCCTGCAGGACCTTGGATCCTGCTAAGCCAGGTGTCAGTTGAGACCCTGTCATTCTTAGATACCCTCACCAGCACACATTCTTTAGGGTTCTCCCCTTGACTTCCTCTTCTCCCCCAGGCCAGTTTGGAAGGGGTGATGGGCACACTCAGATTGCACATGACTTCACATTTCCTTGCTTCCACTATTTCTCAGCTTTAGAAATCAGAAACCTGATACTGTGCCCTTGCTTGTAAATTTTCCGTGGATGCCTTCCCTGGAGCTGGCTGCACAGTGGAAAGTGGTTGGGGTGTGTGTGTGTGTGTGTGTGTGTGTGTGTGTGTATACACAGATGTTCAAATTTCATGGTGGTGCTGTTTCCTGTTATAGGTGCCTGCAGTCCTGAACATGCCTTCTGGTGGTCCTCAAACCCTGTAGTCACCTGCCTCTGAGTCAAGACAGGATTGTGAAGTGCAGCAGTAAGTCCATGTGCAGGTGACAGCATGCATTCTCTAAAGAGGAATTGCTCCTCTCTGTCTTTGGTTCTGGAAATGTAAGTAAAATGTAAATGATGCAGAAGTATGCATTCACTTCCTGTTTACCCGGATGGAATGAATCTTCAGAGACCACCCGCAGTGCTTCTCTTGGTGACCCTGGTGGACCTAGAGAGGGTCAGAATATGGTGGCCTGTGTCAGAAGGGTGGCCCAAAGTGGATGCTTAATCAAATGTTGAAAAGACTGGTGGTCACTGTGGTCTGGAGCTTAGCTACTACAAGGATCCAGGAGCCTGAAGAATACTCTGCAATTGTGTGAGGAAAGGGAAACAAGATTTTGCTGAGCCTACTCTGTGGCAGGCATCACAGATAGATAAGTACCACAGCCCTCTGCCCTCAAAGAGCTCTTTTCTAGTGGTACAGTCAGAACTGCAAACGTGATTGTACAATAGGGTGTGATCCAAAGACTCGTGCCTGGCTTGGGTAGCTAGAGAGTGAGATTGAGAGGAATAGGAATGAGGCATGGAAGTGAAAACAAAGAAGGGAGGAATTCACTGGAGCTAGTGTGGTGGATGACTTCAGTGACATGGCCCTGAAAAACTGGAGTCCATTCCTAGAGCTGCCATCCTCACACTGTGGCCCCTGTGAGCCTCCCCACTTTCAGGGACTTATTTTCCCCATGTGTATTAGACTTATGGTCAAGTACCCCACAGTCTGTGCACTCAGGTAGCTGTAGGTGCTAGGCTGTGAACATACTTGGAAGCAGTGGGCTGGGAAGGGCCTCCCTGGCAAATGGGTGCACATGCTTGTTGTGTGGGGCATCTGCAGTTCTGTTCTGGACATTTGTGCTATGTGGCAAAACCAGTCCCTTTTGACCAGATCTTTCAAATTTCTGTAAGAGCTGGGATATTGGATGTGGATGGGCAATATACAAAATTTTATGTGGCAAATATTGCAGATCAAATGAAAAAGCAACACAGTAAGGGGGAAAAAAATCTACGGATCCAACTTGGCCCATATTCTTCTATGGACTGTGTTCTCAGGATCTTTCTCACTTTGACAGTTTGGGAATTACTAAGGTATGATTCTCTGTGGCACAGAAATTCTGCCTTTGAGGTCAAAAAGCACTGTGAGGCGTCCACACCCCCTTAGTCAGGTGGGAATATGTGACCACAGTGTATTCTAGAAAAATCCAAGAGGAGTCTTGAGAATCTAGGTCCACCCTTTCATCACATGACCCTACCCAAATACCTCATTCATTCACTTTCCTTCATCTGTTCAACAAATATTTATGGAAGCCCATGTACCTGATTCCTGACAACTACTTTTGAGAATTTTCAAAGCTTCCTTTTCAAAATTGACTCACAAATCGGGAAAAAGAAAACCCATGGCTATAATGCTCACTACTTTTTTTCTTTTTTTTTTTTAAGCTGGAAACAAGGCTATGCTAAAGCCCTGGAACTCTGCAAAGCTAGGAGGCTGCTGGTCTGGCTTTGGGAATAACACATCCTCTCACCGGGAGACCAGGGGCAATTTCAGAGCCCTGAGTTTGGGCTCTGAAGGTGTACGTGCTGCCTGCTGGGTTGGGAATCACTTTTGTCTGGGCAGGGCCAAGTCTTTGCAGAGCACTGAGGGTGGATGCGGCCAGCACCTTCTATGTGCACCTGGCCAACTAACCCCTCTGGAGTGGCCACTTCCTGCTGCAATAATTCATCACAAATGTACTTAAGAAAGAAGGGATGATCTATTTTGTACATGCTCCTTAAAAGGATTCCATTTTAGCTCCAATTGTAATTTTTACCTTTTTCAGGGGAATTTATTGACACAGTGCCTAGCTCAGCCCCAGTTTTCGGCATCCCCCTTTTGTCTGCAAGCACACACACCAGCAGCTTAATTTGTCATAGCCCTGGAGGTATCAGAACTAATGAGCTTTGTTTGAATAGACTTTTTCCAGTTCATCTAGCACACTTTGGGGTAATCACTCAGTTTCTGTTTGCTTCTGATCCGAGGCATTGTGGGAAATATAAGAAAATAATGGTTAAAAAAGCAGTATAAATTGGTAACAGCCACATTTTCCGCAAAGCCCTGAAGATGTGATTTTTTTAATTTCACCACTTATTGAAGTATTGAGAGTCCTCTAAGTACAACCATTACAATATAATATCAGAGGAGAATCTGATAAAATGCTATTTTTCAATTAGCTGGGAGTTTATACTTGGCCTTCTTTAAGCAGTTCATAGCTAACAAATCTTTAAACAATCTAACCTCTTAAGGTTGGGAAGTGGACAGATAATAACCGTGAACACGTAACAGTGTGTCAGCACAGAGGATTAAAAAATCTATTACTGGGATTACATACAGGAATGCTTTTTATTGGTCAGACAAGTACATTTTCACTTTTAAGAAGCAGCTCCTCATGTTTCTTGTTATACCACAAAGCAGGTGGTGCAAAGGCAGGAAGTAGAGTATGGACAGACAACATAGGCAGGGTGAGGGGCATCTGCTCATGACCTCTTTTTCTAGAGTGCACTGTTGTCTAGGCCAGTCAGGGTGATAGGCTTCATGTAGGTTGGGGTTATTAAAATATTTTTTTAGGATTATATATGTTCCCAAAAAGTAGAGTTTTTTTTTTCACAATAGTACTGGATATTGAACTCAGGGCCTTGGCACTGAGCTACTTTTCCAACCCTTTATTAAATTTTTATTTTGAGACAGGGTCTCCCTGAGTTGCTAAATTGCTCTGATTAGGTTTGGACTTGTGGTCTTCCTTCCTCAGCTTTACAGGGTGCTGGATTACAGGCATATGACATCGTATCTGGGGCAGAGGTATAGTTTTAAAGATTGTCAAGATCTGTGAAATGGGCTGAATTGCAGAAGCTCTTGTTTCCCCAGCCTCCCTGCTCAGCAGGCAGCTCCTGAAACTTGGTGGCTAGAAGACGTCATGTCTGAGATGGGAAGGGGAATGGAGGTGGAGAGAGACAAAGAAAGGACACTGCGCATGAGCTGCACACATTGCATGGGGGAAGGCAGCAGCGGTGGCTCTGGGCAGGTGGGATGTGCTATGACTGGCCCCACTGTCAGCCAGAGAAATGTGTGGCGAACCCATGAAGAGGACATCTGGTCATGTGAGCCATGGTGCAGATGAGCCTGCAGTTACTTGGCTTTCACAGGCAGTGTCCCTGTGGCTTGGGCCAGTCCTTAGGCCCCTTGTCCCTTGGTCACAAGGTGGCAGGTCAAAGACTCATAACTTGAACCTAGCACTCCCCCCATTTCACCGTGCATTCTGCACACTCCCCGTGTTACACCTGCTGGTGTGAGTGTGTGACCAGGCTGCAGAATGCTCATCAGGGCCCATGCCGGGCTCTCTGAGGTGCTCCAAAGTGAATGAGAGAACTCAGATCTCAGGGGCTGAGCCCCAGGCTAAAGCGAATGCTGAGTAAGGAAGCAGCAAGGTCATGGTACGGGTGGCTGGAGATGAACATCTTGGTCCAAGGGAAGGGGAGCCGCCAACTGAGGGTGGAAACAGCTGGCTTGGACCCCCAAGGGGCTTTGTCTTCAGGGAACCAGCTGATAGTGGTTGAGAATTCCTGCTGAGGACTGCTGGAGAATCCCTGTGGAAGGGCATGGATGGAGTTCAGCCCAGGGCTGTCAGATGAGGAGGACAATTCCTTAAGTCCCTGGGGAGCCGTGCAGGGCTCCTGGGAGGGCAGAGGCAGGATCAGATTTACATTAGCAACCTTGGCTCTGGAGTCCCAGAGAGAGGTGAGTCTGAAGGAGCTGCGGAGGGGAGAGGAGGGAGGGGTCTTTTCTGGACCTCAGTCATTTCATCTGTACAATGAGCTTGTTTCATTGCTGTCTCAGCAGCTTCTGCACTACAAGCCACATCAAAATCAAAGCTTAGTGGCTTAAAGAAATCCTCACTGGGTGGTTGCTGGACAAGTCCGCTGCTTGGGCCAGTTGTCCAGTTTCTGCTAGGGACACTCCTGTGTCTACAGTCAGATGGCAGTGGTCGGGTGGCCCCTGGTAGCCTAGACCACCTCATTTACATGTTCCAGATTGCCTAGAAGTGGCAGGGCCTCCTGGGTTCTCCTCTGCGGAGCTGTCATCCTCCAGCCTGGGACAGGGGATGGGACAGGCCATAGGCAATGGCCCCATCCCTTCCTGGCTTCAGTCACTGGTAGATCCTGGGTCTCACCCTTTGCTTAGCCTGTGTTGCAGAAATTGTCTCTCTCCATGTAGAGGATTGGAGTGAGCGCTGTAATGGTAACAAGTGCCATTATTATTTTCGAAATAGTATTTGTAAAGTTCTTATTTTAAAGGAAAGAAGAAACAACACAGGGAAAATTCCTTATTGGGAGGAGTCTCAATTTTCTTCTTAAAGCAAGTGTGGATAATCATGTGAAAGGGGATAAAGTCCATATGTACGCTTTACCGAGAGCCAGTGTCTCAGCAGTGACCCTCTGAGCATGCCATGCTACAGACATTCCAAGTATTGTCATCTGCTTTCTCTCTTACATGCTTCCAAACTAACCTTATAAGAAAGATAGGGGATTACCTTATCCCCATTTTATGGCCAGGAAGACTGAAGGATTTTTGTCCAATGTCAGTCACAGAATGGGAGCACCTGACTCTAGGGTAAATTTTCTTTCTGCTGTCCCATGATGACTCTCAATCCTTACATCGTCAAAAGAGGCCCACCATGACCCTCAGATCACTGTCTATTCTAATGAAACTTATTCGGTTCTTATTTAACAATGTGATGCATTGCAGTTGGATACAGTTTTTCTCTGAGAAGACTGATCTTTGCATTGTGAGCTATCCAACAGCTAATTTGAAATGAAAATCACCCTACTTGTGATTGTCATTGTCAGAGTCTCTCTGAGGTACATTGCCAAGTGCCAAGTCAATGAAAAATGTCCTGTGAACTTTATCTCTGGAGATTCCCTTTTAACTGAAGCAGGGTCTTCTTTTCTCTAGTGTTTTCCCAGAGACAGCCATGTGCACACCCTCTAAAGAGTGATGCTCTGGAAAAGGACCCTGTAATTTGAGATTTGTTTCATTCAAAATTTTCTAAAGTTGCTGAGAGCATTTTGCTTGTTTTCACACCTACTACCCCTGTTGGATGACTTGATCCACCTCTGATTTATGATACATCTCTAACAACACTCATCAGTATGGGGAAGCTCACAAGGAACTCAAGAATCATAGGCAGATTCTGTCCTCAGTCCTGAGGATGGGTGACTTTGCCCAAGATCCGTGAACTTGGAGATATCACAAGTGTTTTCCTACTCTTTAGGAATAGAGAGTGAGCTCTTAGATTGGCTGTCTAGCCTTAGGTTAGTCTCTGACTTACTGGGAGTCTTTCTGGAAATCGCTTCACTTCTCTGATACTTTGTTTCCTCGTTATAGGAATTCTAAATTCTGATTGTGAAAACGACAAATAGCATCGCTCAAGAGGGTGGACAGGGTGCCGGTCTCTTCTGTGGCAGAGAATGGTTATCTTTTCCTCTCTCAAAAAGAATTTTGTTATTCAAGTTAATTCATGGCATACAGGACCATTAGGCGTGGTAATTCAGAAGTATTAACAATACCATCAGTGTTTCCAATTTCCTGTAATCAATGGTAAAATAGATATCATATTAATATCACATAACAAATTCTTGCAGTTTAAGTCATATATGCAGAGTGGATAATCCTATCGATAAACATTGCCTGAACTCAGACTTGTGATATTAAAAAAATGATTTCCTAAATTGTGAAAATCAGAGCACTCTGATTCATAGAGCTCCCAAAGTCAAACCCTGTTTTTTTCCTCTTTAAACCTTTGAGTTTAAGGAACAGAATCTTTTTGATAGAGATAATCCTGAAAGAAAGATGCCCACTTATAAGACCCTTTGTCACATGTCATCTCATTTTACTGGCACAGTGACCTGAGTGACAGACTCAGCCCTGGTCAGCAAACCCACCTGGGTTCCTTCCCTCTTCCTTGGAATATGGGAGCCAGAGGACTCCAGTTTGGACTTCTCTCAGCTTTTAGGGAGATGAATGTTTATTCTAAATTACAAATGCTTTAAAAGTAATCTTCCATTTTGGTTCTCATACGAGCTGTCAGGGTATTTTTTCCCCAGGGCTAGAGAAGAAAAGTTCAGCCATAACTGTAGCCCTACCCTGTGGGACTTGACCTTTCAGATGCCTGGGCCTTCCTGTAACTTTATCCCACTATCAGATAGTTTTGCATTATAAATAGATTAGAAACTCCTTGGGAGTAGAAGTTGTACATTCTTAATTTCTTACATCCCACCTGGCTGCCAGGGCCCAGGAAATGTGTTTTGGAACTTTTATGGGCTGACTTTCTCAGGAAGAGGATTCCCACTAGTTTCATTTCAAAGGGGGCATTATCCAACATCTGCCTTGTGTAGATCTTTCGTGATTGGGGCTGATACTTGTCAATGGGCATTGTTCATAACGGCCATATAATTAAAAAAGACACTCATCCTTTGGGTTTCCATGGTGATTTGACTTCCCAAGCCATGGATTTAATTCTTCCAGGCCCTGTAGACCAGGTGGAATCAACTCTATGTGCTCAAGTAGCTCTGAGTTCCCGTGACTTACCCAAGGCTCTACAACCGTCATGTGCTTCTGCTTCCATGTTTGGTGCTCATTCACCAGGTCACACTTCCTCAGTCACAGAAAGGAGCCTAAGTTATTCAGTGCAAGAGCAGAGTGCTGTGCACACACTTGGTGGCTGCTATGTCATCTGCAGACAGGAGATCAGGATGAGGAGAAGCCAGGATGTTGGAGCAGAGTGTTTTCCTGGCTAGTAATCAGCAGTGAGATGGTGATTGCTTTGGGGAGGCATTTAGCTGGGGATTCCGCGTGGCCTCTTCCCTCTCCTGCACGCTCTGTGTAGGCTACAGATGGGCACCAGCAGGACAGAGCGCGAGGACAGCCTGTGATAGTAGAGAACATCTTTCTCTAACAGGGGCCATTGGGCTGCTCACAGCCATGCGAATGTCAGTCTGGGGAGAGAATGCAGCTCCAGGAGCAGAGGTCCTGGCAGGGTGGGAGTGGAGGAGCAGCCTAGCCTGGTCCAGCAAGGAGGGAGCAGGGCAGGCTGGACCAGCTCCTTGTGTGCCTGCCTTTAATTCACTGCTTTGAGGCATTTATGTAACTTTTCTAAGAGTCTAAGGATTAAAAAAATCTAGAAAACCTAAAGAGACAAAAAGGAAAGCAAGTGGAGGCTGGCCTCAGAATCTCAAAGTAACATATGGGTGGATCCTAGAGCTGGGCCAAAGTCCACAAGGTCAGGGTTACTGCATTAGAGGTCACTAGGATGTAAGAAGTTGGGGAGAGGTCCATGTGAGGGAAGGAGGAACTCAGGGGCTGTTGGCACAGCATCCTTCTGACGTTCTGCCCTTGGGAATTCTAGGTGTCTGCTTTACTATCACTACACGATGAAAATACCTATAGCCAATCAGTTATGGATGGATTTGAGATCATAACGTGAGAGGCCCTGGGCTGGGCTTGGCTGTCAGAAGTGCTTACTTACATTTGACCAGTGGAATGTTCTTTTCTTTTACAATTCATTCAGCATGAAAGAAGGGAGTTTCTGAAAGAATCTGAATTTCCAGTTCCCACTGACAATTCAGAATATCTGGCTGCAGGGACTGGGTTTTAGTCACAGCAGTGTGGATTGAGTGAAGGTGCAATTGCCTCTTTAAAGAGGAATCTTGTACTCAATGTGAATGGAAGTCTCTACCAAACCCTGATGTCCCTGACATCAGGCTGGGGCAGTGGCTGTTTCTACTGCCGTTTACATTGTTTTTTCTCTTGGAGAGGAAGAACTCTTTGTTTCCAGGAAACAGAGAGGGATATAGGAGATGGGCTTTTCTTACACCTAACTCCCCTTTCCCCAAACATGACCACCATGGATCCGGCAGCCATTGCATCTGAGACCAGTGGGATGCAGAGTCTTGCTTCGGAGAAGAGGTGTGCCCAAGAGAACATTCTGTGATGCCCCTATCCACCATATTTAAGGAATCCTGAAAGGGTAGTAGAAGGCATGAGGCAGGAGCCAGTGTAGAGAACCTGGGTGGAGGCAGGTAGGGTTTATTAAAGTGCAGCTGGAGAGGCCAGCCTGGGTTCCCCTGGGAAACCTGAAGCCAGTTGCTGAAAACTAAGGCTTTATCAGATGAGGCTCCATTTACAGATCTTAAAATGACAGCTTTTCACTTGGCAATCTCATGTTAATAAATTGGTTATAAATACAGGGTTAAATGAAGCAGGCACCCAGCCTCTGTGTGTGTGTGTGTGTGTGTGTGTGTGTGTGTGTTATACCATGTGTGGTTTCTTGGAGTCAGGAAAAATCTGTCAGCCTTTCTAATACTCAGTTTTGACAACAGAATAAGATGTATTTTGAACACATACATATCTTGCCTTTTTAAAAGGGGGGGCTAATGAGAGTGCAGTCCCAGATGAAAGAGGGAGGGTACAAGGGGTCTTCTTAGTGGGGGTCTCCACTCATTGGGCTTCTTCTGGGGACAAAACCCTGGGGAGTCTCCTTGCCTCTTGTACACTGATGGCTTCTTGCGGGGTGGTCCTAGGAGTCTCCCTAGCCCACCGTATGTTGGACACTGGGCTTGCTTCAAGAGGTGGTTCGGAAGCCAGCTCTTGCCCCACTTCTCATAGGCTCCTGTGACTGTGGGAAATGGGAAGACACTGGGTCAGTGCAGCCCATGGAACAGAGTAAATCCTTTAACCTAATAGTATAAAAATGCAAATTTAAGGCAAGCAATTAAAAACAAATAGAAATTAGAGATTTTGGTTTTGCCGAGCAAGCTTTCTGCAGCACTGTCAGAGCGCTGTGCAGTTTATCTGAATTCTGGCAGAGGTGGCCAGACTGGATTTTGATAAAGAGCCACAAATCTGTCCCTCTCCCGCTCCTGTGACTCGACACACACTCCATTCAAGCTGAAGCGGCTGCACAGTCCCTTGCATAATTTGGAGTTAATCATTTGTACTTCACAGCTTCTGAGAGGCCTTAGACTTGGGGGGTGGGGACAGATTTGGCTTTTTAATCGCCTTGTATATTGTGTGGTTCGAGATAAATGACACCGACTGTCTGAAATCTACATTCTTGCTTCTGATGCAAAACTGTAATTAATTTTGTGCAGTGTTTCAGAATTGATCGTGGTCACTTGAATTTCTAATTTTTCATTCACTTCAAAGACCCTGTTCCCCCCCACCCCTTCTTCTTTCCTTTAAGGAAATGCACTCAGTGGCGGAGACGCTTGTATACTAAATGACTCTCTTACGCCTCTTTTTCAATAAGGTGAAACAGAGGTCAGGGCCTATGGCTCCTGTTTATCTCTTAGCTTGTATTCGGATGTATTTTCTGACATATAGGAAATACCATCAAAACTTATTAAATTATACCTAAAGAGTTTGCTGGCACTTAGGCATTGTAGAAAGCTCGAAAAGCTTCATTCACACTCCTATTCAGTATAAGACAATTAAGCACAATTTAGGCAATAATTACCCTAATTAACTACACTCTGATGTTTGTATTCAAGATTATGGCAACATTGTATCAGTTCACTTTTTAAATAATAACAAGGTTTCTTAATTTCTCTGTATTGATAGTTGTTGTATGTGATTCTTTGTTTGGTATATTTTACTGTAAAAATATTTGTCAGTGAAAGATTGAACAATATGAATGAATTTGATTATGCCATTGTCAAAAGCCCCATGCATCACAATTTCTTGTTTTTAATCACTACTGTAAACCTTGCAGCCGGAGGGCATAGTTTTAATTTGGGTGTCTTACTAATGAAAAGAAAAAAATAATTGTTTTGCCAGGATTTAATAATAAGCAATAAAATCAGCCAACCAGATTTTACCTCTGCATTCAATCTCTTTTTTATTATAAAACATTTTTGTCCTTTTTTTAGATTACAGGCATAGATACTGAACATTTTACTAATAAATATTTCAGTTTGCTTATGGAGGCTAATGCTGTCATCTGAATATGGAATTATATTTCTTTCATGCTTCATTATCATTTCATGGTAGTAATGACAGTGAGGCGATGGAATATTTACAGGCTTTTCAGAAGACATTTATCCAATACATCCCCTGAAGGGCACCTGGGCTTAAAGATACATTATCCTTTTGTTAAGCTCTGCCCAGAATCCCAACTCCTGAGTCAGCCAATCAGAACTTTCTTCCTCCTCTTCAGCACTTAACATATGGATGACACTTCCCTCCTCCTACGCAACTGATTGGCCATTCATCCTGGAAGTTAAGGAGGAAAATGGGACTGTGGGCTCTGGTGCCTCTGTCTGTGAAATGGGCACATGATTCTTGGCTTCACTGTTACCGCATGATTGCCTTTGGCCTTAGGCATTGGGCATGCATTTGTTCCAGTTTTCTCTGGAATACAGCTGTTGCTTCTGTGTAAGTTAGATTCTAGATGGTTTCCAAGGTTCTGAGACTGTCTGTCTGTCTTATGAGTGGATGCCACTGTTGGAGGTGGAGTTGGTAAACTACAGGCCTTTGGGGAGTGGACGGGGAGCTAACCTGTGGGAACAGGAAGGAAGGTGTTTAGAGTACTAGTTCTTCTGAGAGGGGAGAAGGGACTCTTGGGAAAAGCTTTTGGGGGGCAAGATTTCTTGTGTTCCTGTTGTGTTCCTTGGGGGCACACAGGGCCTCTACAGTGCACCCACACAGCAGATGCCAGACAGTAGGGTGCACTGGGGACTGGGGACTGGGGACAACTGACAGATATGCGCCTTATCTAAAGGCCTCTCTAGTGTTGTCAGAATCTTTTCTCCCCCCCGCTAGGCAAATGTGAGATCCGGATTTTCCTCTGAAATCTTCTGATTTTAAAATATTGGCATTTCACTCAAATACTTAAACTATGGTGAGCGATAAACAAGACTGTGGGCTGTATCGAGGGGTGGGAGTGGCTGGGGCATGACCTCCACACTAGGGATGCCAAGAGGACATTTGTGTGGTGTTTGCTATGATCTGGAGACAGTGGGGAGTTATCTGGCATAACCTCCCCTGAATCTTTCAGCAGGTGTAGGTCGGCCACTGCCCTGGGTGCGACAGTCACTCATCAGTGAAGTCTTCGTTTTGCTCTCACTCCCATTGCACTAGAAAATTCCAGCCCATTGCCCACTCTTCCCTGGTCTCATGGTTCTCTCTGCTTAATTTAGCTATTGTGCTTTGAAAGGTATTTACTGTGTAGTCTCTTATGACTCTGATCTCTTCTAAATTTTTTTTCTCCTGGACAAACTTTCTTTTGATGGGACTTCAAGGATGAGCATTTTGCCTGCATCTGGTTTCTCTTCTATTTTGCCCCAGCTTTGGGAACTTTTCAGGCTAAGGGCCCTTCCAGAATGGGATTGACCTACTTAATGCCAAAGTAGCTATTTCCCAGAGTTGTGGGAAGGAGGAGGATGCAGATGTGGAACATTGCCATGGTCCTGCTTGCTCCTAGGGGCTGGGCTTATGCTGGTGTGTGCTGGACTCAGCTAGTAGCCTGGTGCTGAGCAGGATGCTTCTGCTGAAGTCTTCTGCAGAGCCTGAACCCCTGGGCTGATGCTCAAGGGCAGAAGGCAAAGGTATCCTGTGATGATGAAGCCAAGGGGTCCTGGTTTTTCTCACTATATCACTATCATGGCAACACAAGAGGTGGAGATTTGCCCAGCAGGAAGTAGGTGGAGTTGGTGGGAAGCTAGCAGCAGCAGTAAGATGGAGCCAGGTCTGAGTTATTGCTGTACTCAGACAGCTGTGTGCTCTGTCCTCTGACAGGATTGCTGCTGAGGACACAGTCCTCAGCTCATTCTTGCTGGAAGCCCAGTACTTGAAATCCAGAAGCAAACAGTGAGAATAGTTCTCCCTGGCAGAACCAGGATACTGTTTGTCAGGCATGTCCTTCTGTAGATGTGCCTATATTTAGGTTTCCATATGATTAAGGAGCAGCAAGATTTAGGGCTTTCTGATCTAGGAGAGAAGATGAGTCAGTCTGGCCACAATTGATTTGATGAGGGAAGCAGGGCTGACTTTTCTCTCCAACCCCTGGCTCAAGTGCATTACGCTGATCTGCTCTGGGACCGCTGCCGAGCTAGCGGGGGAGAACTTCCACGACTCCACCATCTTCTAGGAAAAGTGCTCGCAGGGGTACTGTAAGGTACTGAGGTTCTACCTAGTGGGGGCAGGAAGGGAACTTTTGTGGTCTTACTTTGATGTTCCCCCAGCACAAACATTCTTCCATCCTGAGATACCTTCCCTAACTTTAGGCTCCTATATACAGAGCCCCAGAACCAAGCGATGGGGTCCTCATCCCTAATCAGGAACAATGGTCCAAGCTTTCCTTCAGTGTTCTGGGCTCTGGGCTCAGGGGGAGAAAGCGCTGGGGTAGGCATTATTTTAAATTTGGAGCTTGTTTTTCTCCGTCTCCCTGGTCACCTCCTGATTCTTTCTTGAGCAGTTTCACAAGGACACCCTGAAAGGAGTTGTCAGATGAAATGCTAGATGTCCTCTTCAATTTGAATGTCAGATAATGAACTTTTTTTTTGTTTAGTATAAACATGTCTCAAATATCCATGAGGCATACAAATACTACATTTTTAAAATATAGTAGTTCGTATTTCGTATATAGCAAGTTATCATCTTAGCATAAATATGCTTCATGTATATTTGAGACACAGTTGTACCAAAACACCCCTTGCTTATCTAGATTTCGAACTTAACAGCATCCTGAATTTTTATTGACAAAACTTGGTGATCCTCACCCCAAGACTGCGAGACATCCTAAGCCTCAAAACCGTTCAATAAAGAAAAACATTTTCTTCTTTTTGCATAGCTTTGGGCTGGCTCTTTAGAATTGGGATAGGCATTACATAGAAATTTAATTGTACCTCCACAAATTCTTGAGCTGCTCAATGTTGCTAATTGAAGATCTCATTGGACTTTTATGAGCTGAGTGAATGCCACTCCCTTCATTCCTATTGCCATGGGATAAAGGGAGGTGTTTTACAGAATGTCTGTGCTAATGATCCCCTGTATCTGCTCTCCCAAGTATGCACATACACCTCATAGACACTGAATGTGCTCAGCTGGTACCCAGGCAGGACTCTGCCCACGATTTGGAGATGTGCTCTGCCCCAGAGGGCATGCTTGCCAGAGGACAGTGGCAGCAAGGCCTCCTAGCAGAGTAACAGTGGGGAGGGCTCCCCCATAATTCTGCCTCACCCTCCCCTGATTCCTTTCAGCATATACCAAAATACAGGGAGAAATCTGACTGCATTTGCAATACTGTTGGGGATTAAGGTTAGGTGGAGAGACATTTACCTTTGCTATTTTGTTTTTTCCTGTATTTGTTTGCATTGCAGGAGGTATCTTTCTTTTTCAGATATAAACACTTAATGGAGAGGTAACAAAATGGGCTGAGATTTAGAAGTACTTTTACTGAATGATTAAGGAACTAGCCAAAACAATGCACTCCTGATACTATAAATGCATCACCAAAATTGTACCCACTTGTGCTTGGGGGGAGGAGGGGTGGCACATAATATAAAATGGAATCCTGTGGATCTGGGACTCCAGTGGACCCAATTTCTTTCTAGGAGGAGTTCAATGCCTTACATTTGGGCTAGAGGGCATCAAACCTGGAGTTCAAGTACCAAGTTATTCATGATCCTAAATGAAAGCCCAGAGTGGGTGCAGGAGCGTCTGTCTCACTCCTGTGATTGTCTTTCCTCTCACACAGTTCTTTCTCGGTTAAGGTGTCTTGGTGCCAGCTAGAGACAGTGACAACAAGATTTCCAACTTCAATTACAACAGCAAGTGATAGCACTGTCAGCGAATGTCTGCTTCACTTTGAGGCAGAAGTCAGAAGAGCTCCATGCCCAACTTTTGGTGGAAAGTAGTCCAGGACTCGGTGGAGTCCAAAATCTGAGGACATTGTCCCCTCCGGTGCCCCCTGGCCACTAGTGGCTTCTCCCTGGCCGAGAAAGGGAAGACACATCATATTTTTGACGTAAGGCTCCAATCACAAGCAAGCTGTGATGGCTACAGCAAATGTATCGATTTGTTTTTTCTCCATAGACCCGTGTGCTGTTTGTAGGTAGAGGGGGAGAAAGCCTGAGAAGAGTGGAATCTACTTCTTAGAAGCCTGGGTTATCAAACTCATTAATCTACATGTCAAGAGGCTAGGAATGAATAATTGTGTGTAGAATTTATCTGCCAACATGATAGCTACTTTTCAGCTTTCTCCTCTGAGCTCCTTCATTGCGCGGCCCTTATTATATGCTTTGTCTTCCCCATCGGAACCTTCCCAGGCAGCGGAGTCTGTACCTCAGCCCCTCTGAGGACACTTGCTTTGAAACATGACACTGTGAGGTCCTGCAACCCAAGCCCAGTCCAAGAGCCTGTGGCCTTATTAGTGCGCTGTGCTGCACCATGGCTAGCGTACCAGGGCGGTGGCCAATTAGAAGCAAACCGAAAGCCCTCCAGCTCCATCGCTCAGTGGAGGGGTCTCTTTTTCTGATGTAATGGAAAGGAAAGGAATTTCCTGGGTAGAGTGGCATGGTGTGGTGTTGTTGGGGACCCTTGATAGCCTTTGCACCTGTTAGAGCTGAGTAGTTTGGGGTCAGAGGAATGGGATGATGGGCTTCCTGGACCCATGGGGTATGGGGTGGAAATTCATCCTGCTTCTTTGCATCAGTGTAAACCCCACCTGTGGGAAGCTTCGTAAACAGGTAGAGATAGACAGGTAAGCCAAGGCACTCAGCTGGGTAACACTGGGCTGGTCTGAGGCTTAAGACAACCTGGTTTGTGCATCTGCAAGTTAGAGGGAGCATTGAGCACCACGCATAATCCCACCCATTCAATGGGCCTCTCAGCTGGCTACCGGAAGCTGCAGAGGGGCACCTGGAGAAGTGGTCTTTGCCTCTCCTGTTGTGGGGGTGCAGCAACCAACTACTTTCTGCAGCGACCCCCTTGCAAGGAGCATCCCCCAGCAGTCTCTGCCCTGTCAGCTACATTTATGATGTGCTCATAATTAAATGTCCACGAAGCTCACAGCGTGCTGACCACAGAGGGGCCATAAGCAGTAAGATAAATGAGACGGGGAGATGTAATATTGCTTCACTTGTGGGCTTTGGCTGATGTTAAAGATTGTCAGTGATAATTATTAATATGTGACCTGGTTGAGTCTTTATGAGAACGATCACAATTTTAATAAAGTGGTAAACTTCATGGTCGCTGTGTCCACAGATTCTGCATTTGATGTGCTCTGTTTTCACCTCAGAATTTTAGAGGTGTCCCCTTTTCCACTGGTCTGCAGGTGATATAATGGCCCATCCACAGGAACATCTGCAGAAATGCAGTGGATGCAAAGTCTGAGGATGAGAGTGAGTCCAAGTGCACGATGTCCAGAGCACCTTCACATCCTCCAAGAGGAGACAACAGATCAGGGCCAGGCAAGAGAGTTGGGCCAAATGTGTGCCCAGCAGCAGGTACAGCTGGCTCTTGCCTCGCCCTGCAGGGAGACCTTGGGTCACTTCTCTGCCTGCTGCCTGTGCCTACAGAGATGCCCCATCCAGTTTTTGTGTGCTTTGGTCTTAGCTCTCCTACCCACATCCTTTCTCAGAGGGCTCCTCATGGGGAGTGGAACTCACTGGCCCGTCAAGAGAGACGGAACCACTCAGGGGAATTGTCTCCCTCTAGCATTTCTGTGGCCCTTGGCAACTGGAACTGCAGGGTAGGAGGCCAAAGACCTAGCGTTGCTTGGTGAGGCAGGACAAGATACCAGTCATCATTTTTGCTTCACATGAAAATAACCAAGATGTGATTTGCAAAACCAAATTCAAATGTTAAAAATGAACTTTTGAAGAGAAGTTATTTTATGTAAAAATTAAGGATAATCTTTGTATAAAATCTGAGTTTATTTAATAAATGTCTGAGGAGTGGTTGGAGGAGAGACAGTTGCTTGGTGTCAGGAGGAGAGAAAAACATAATAGTTCCATAGTGTTGAAAAGGAGAATAAAAGACTCAATTACCCTTCTAATGTAAACGTTAGACAAAGATAGAAGTTAAAGATGGTGTTAAAATACTTTGGAAACACTTAAAACCATTTACTACTTGAATTCTAAACTGGATCTCTGTGTACTGGAGACAATCACAAAGAAAATATATTTCATAGATCTCAAGACAAGGCAAAAAAGGAAACATAATAAAACATAACAAAACAGCCCAGAACAATGAGACATGCAATATATATCAGGCAAAACAAACCAAGAAAATATAGGGACACAATATTGGCACTAGAATAGAATTGAAAATAAAAAACATTAGGCAACAAGGAAACTATTTTTATTGACGAAGGGCATATGTTTAACACTGAAGCTGTACTGCTTGCTAATTTATTTTTACACTGATTCATTAAATGCTGGACTAGGGTATGGTAACTCAGTGTTTAATAAACTACATGTGACTTCTATCTTCTATGGGCTTACAGTCGAGTACAGTGAACTAGAACCAGATCCTAATATGCCAGATGACACAGTAGTGAAATATAGTGAGCAAGATTATTATCAATACAAGAAGAAGGGGAGATTCACAGTTGCGAAAAAAATTTAAGACAATTATTCTGATATTTGGCTGATGTAGTAAGCAAAGATTCCAAGGATTTAGATGATTTCAAACAATGAAGCTTTTTCCTTAAATTGAGATTTTTTAAGAAATGAGAAATGTATTAAAACCTAAGAAATAGTTACAAAATAGTATATACTGTTTATAAATAAAAATTTCAAGAATCAGAAAGTGGGCAGATCCTATATTTTGCAGATGGTATAGAAAAGGATAAATAAAAATTGTAATTAGCAGTTTGTGAAATTATTAACACCTCTGAAATATATCCTTAGAACAAAGAAAAAAATAAAAACAACGATTAAAATAGGAATACAGGAATAATTGATTATCTTGGTGGTTCTCAATCAGGGACATTTTTGTCTTCAGACATTTGGCAATTTCTGGAAACACTTTGATTGCCATGATTTGAAGATGGTGAAGTGGTGTGGGTCAAGTGTGCTGCTTACTAAACATCTCAAAATGCACAGGAACAGGTTTTGTTCCCCCAATGAAGATTTATCCAACTCCTGATATTGATAATACTAAGATTGAGAGTTGGTTTATGTGACAATCTATCTCATAACAAAGAGCACCATACTTAAAAATGAAAACTTTTGAGAATTCTTTTTTTTTTTCTTTTGAGACAGGGTCTTGCTATGTAGTTCAGGCTGATCTGGACTCACTATGTAGCCCAGGCTGGCCTTGAACTCACAGCTATCCTCCTGCCTCAGCCTCCAAAGTGCTGGTATTAAAGATGCGCCCCACCATGCCAGGTATTTTTCCCCTTCCTTTTTTTCCCCTTCCACCCTCCTCCTTTCCTAGTTCCCCTTTCCTTTTAAACAATTTCATCCTATTTCACCTATTACATATTTTGGTTCTGATGTACACTTTCAGTTTGTCACACTGGAGAGACAACGTTACATTTGCACATGTGTTTCTGATTTATTTTACTTAAGCATATAGTCTCAAGGTCCACCCATTTAGCTATAAATGTCTCCGGCTTATTCTTATTTATGGCTGAGTAGTATTCTACTGTATAAAAAAAATCACATCTTTTTTATCCATTCATTGGCTGATGGGCCAATGAGTTGTTGAGTTGTTCCCAAGATTTAGCTATTACAAACTGTGCTGCTATAAATATGGGTGCATATATATCACTGTGGTATATTGTTTTTAATTGTTTGGGGAAGATGCCAAGAAGGGAATAATTGGGTCAAATGGGATGTCTAGTCCTAGTTTTTTTAAGGAATCTCCACACTGATTTTCACAGTGGTTGCATCAGTCTAGACTCCCACCAGTAGTAGAGAAGTGTTCCTACTTTCCCACAGCCCTGCCAACATTTGTTATAGGTTAATTTCTTGATAGTAGCTATTGTTTCTGAAAACTACAGTACTCTGAAAAAGGAGATCAAAGAAGATATTAGAAAACAGAAAGATATCCCTTGCTCTTGGGTAAGAAGAACCAACATAGTGAAAATGACCATACTCACAAGATTGTTACACAGATTCAATGAAATTCCAATCAAAATACCATTAGCATACCTTAAAGATGTAGAGAATACATTCCTAAAATTCATTTGGAACCAAAGAGACCTAGAATAGCAAAAACAATCCTGGTGACAAAAGGGAAATCATAGTCCCTGACTTGAAATTACTCTACAAAGCTACTGTGATAAAAATGGCATGATACTGGAGAGAGAAAGCGAGAGAGAGAGAGAGAGAGAGAGAGAGAGAGAGAGAGAGAGAGAGAAAGAAACTGCAAACACACTCAGCTACTTATGTTTGACAAAGGGAACAAACATGAAAGGGAGATACAGTCAGACTCGCCCTGTGCATATGCTGCCATTGGGAAGCTTACTTCCCTCAGGTAACCAGTGCAGACAGGGAGAAACAGCCAGATAGCCTCATGTGCCTGCAGGCCATCAGAGATGCTTGCTTCCTGTGGGCAGCCAGCATCGGTCGGGAGAACCACACAAACATGCCCCTGTGTGCTTGCCACCATCAGGGGAGTCCCTGTGTAGCCACACAGGGTGAGAGAAGAAGCAGTCCAGTCACCACACACCCATGGCCATTGGGGAAGCCTCAGTGTAGCCGCAAAGGTCTGGAAAAGCTTGCCCCACATCCCACTGCCTCCCTGGGAACCTGGGTTTGGAGAAACTCAGGTACCTGGCCCATTCCCCTACACTACAGATGGGCAGCCAATGTGGAAAATGTCTGGGAACCAGTTTGTTGAGTGGAACCCAGGAAAATGTCAAGACAAAGCAGCAAAAGGCAATCTCAGACCTCCAGCCCATACAGAATAAGTCTGGAAGAGAGAGACATGGAAGAAAATGGAAGTCATACACCTGAAATCTCTGAAAGGAAGCAACTGAAGTAAAGAAACAACTTCACAAGGCTGGAAAAGTAATCAGATCAGAAATAATACCTCAGGGAAAAGAAGAAATCACAAACATAGTGAAAGAATTGCTGAGCATATTTAAAGAAGACATAGATAAAAAAAAGAGCATAGGAAAATGATGGAAACCTTGAATGAACAATGTAGGAAGGAATTACAATGCATGAAACAGATTCAAAGAGATATCCAGGAAAAGCTGGCAAAACTGCTTGAAATATACTGAAGTTAGACTTTCAGACCTTGAAGACAGGATTGCTGCTAGCAATTGTGAAAGAAAAGATCTTTTAAAAATAACAAGGAACCGGGAAATGACAATTCAGTGGCTGCAAGATGCTTTAAAGAAAAATAATTTAAGAGTGACAGATGTCAGTGAGAAAGTTGGGGCCAACACAATGACATAAAAAGACTGTTTATAGAAGTAATAGCAGAAAACTTCCCAAACATGGGAAAAGGACCTGGCATACACATATGTGAGGCATAGAATTCCAACTAGCCATAACCCAAATAAATCTATACCCAGACATATAATAATCAAGATCCCAGAAATTCAGCACAAAAACAATATTAAAGGCTGTTAGAGAAAAGGAACAGATCACCTATAACATAAAACCCATCAGAATCACAGCGGACTTCTCAACATAAACCATCGAGTCAAGAAGAGCTTGGAGTGAAGTGTTCAAATCCTGAAAGAAAATAACTTCCAACCTAGATTGATGTACCCTGCAAAACTATCTTTCAAAATTGATGGAAAAATAAGATACTTCCATAATGAAGAACAACAGAAGGAAGTCATTACTTCTGAACCAACCCTACAAAGAGCACTGAAAGGTATTCTAGAAAGATAAAGATGACCACAGTTTCAGGAATAGCAGCAGAGATGGATTGCCAGACAGCGCAGACAATTGAGTGAAGGGGAAAAGTAGGGGAACAACAGCAGGAAGATAGCATGGCAGAGACAAGCCAGTGCATGCCAGTTGCAACCATTAATGTAGATGGCCTCAGTTCACCAATACAAAGAAATGGGCAGAGTGGATCAAGAAAAACGATCCATCAATATGCTGTATTCAAGAAATGCATTTGACTCAAAAGGAAATTCATAGACCAAAAGTCAAAGGAGAGCAATGAGAAAGCAATATTCCTTGTGTTGGGAAACCAGAAAAAAGCAGGCAGGGGTAGCTTGCTCATGAACTGCAGAATGGGTAACAAAGATGTGGTATTTTCATACAATGGAAAGCTACTTAGCTATAAAGAAGGATAATCTCAAGGCTTTTATACGTAAATGGATGCAAGTTGAGATCATACTCATGGATGAAATTGTTTGGACTCATGTGGGTGAACATTGTTTTATCTCAGCATAAAAAGCTGAAGGAGTTAGTGAGATCCAAAATGTGCGATAGCTATTATGAAAGTATAGGGGAGGAAACATCTAAAAACAGAAGGTGGTAACTGTTGGAGACCACTGTGAAGGGGATTTGAGCAGGGTTTAAAATTAACTAATTGGCTTTCTGTTTATCTGTGAGCCTGTCAAAGGCCTAGGCCCCTTGCCTGGCGATGGGAGCTGATTTATAGTAAGTGTACCTCTATAAATCACTGGTCCTGGCCGAGGCCTGTAGTGGCCAGTGAGGCCAGAGATACCTCAAAAGGCAAGATAAGGTCACTGCCGAAGACTCCTGGCTCAGACTCAAGTAAATAGATAGACTGCAGCTGCAAACATCACATATCTGCAGCGTCTCTTTCCCACCATAAATGCCATCGTGGAGATAAGACAGTTCTCCTTAATTGGCACAATTTACTACTTGGAGAAGTCTTTCAAGTGACTCCCAAGGTCCTGCTCATTTCCCGCGCTTTCCTCAGTATCCCCTCTCTTTGTCTACTTTGATAATAAATACGGGCAAGGAGAGAGGTCTTTGTCTTAGCCCTCACGACAGCTGCAGAGTCAAGAGCTCTGCAGGGG
>RJWM01018115.1:0-41527 GCA_004363535.1 Dasyprocta punctata | reverse complement strand
ACTTTTATTTCTAGCTTCTGTATCTATTTTCTCTTAAATAAAAGAGCCTCTATTTGGTTTATTAAAAAAAAAAAATTTAATTTTTATTAGCATATGTTTGTAATAGACAATCTTATATTTAGCACAAGAAGTTAGTACATGTACATAACACTTCTTCATTCACTTGTGTCTCCTCCCCCTCCCATCCCTCCCTACTCCCTCCAACTCTTGTTCCCCTTCCCATGTGAAAAGTTCTATTTTCATTTTTTTGTGATTCTCTTTTTTAAAGCCTTTCCTCTTCCTTTCTTTCCCTCTCTCCATCTCTTGTTCCTCTTCCTATCTGAAAAAGATCTCCCTACTTCCTCAAATGTACTAATAGAAGAAAATGCTTAATACAGAAAAAAAAAAATCCTAAAGGTCTTAAAGAAACAGCAAACCTGTATACTGGGCTCTGGATCTGTCCTTTTCACCTGCAAATTGTGCTTCCTCCACCTTCAAGGAAGCAGAAATATTAGTGGACAGGATATCTCAACTTGAAACATAGGTGAATAGTTTGTATTCTGACACACCCTGCCAAATGGGTTACCTGACAATCTGGGAATACACATATTAGACCACCTATCTTGAAAGCACCTCTAAGGTCCCACAACTATACCCAACTTCAGCGCATAAAGTGGCTTTCTCTGGAGGGCCTACACTCTTTGAATGCATACCTTTTAATTTCTGCCTAACAAAACCTTTTTCATGACTCTGATTGGTCCCGAAAACTCTTTTTCTGGAGTAGGAATCAGTGAACCTACAAACTTTCTATATTTAGGGTGGATTAAGTTCCTCGATTAATCTTTGGGAACATCCTCAGACCCTATCCAATGACAGTACCACCCACCTTCTCAATTGAAAGCACAACTCTGTATCTACTTTACAATAAACTACCTATACTTCTGCATGACTGCCTATGTGTCTCGACTGAACTCTTCCATCAAGGACACAAAAGTACGAAGATTCTCAAGTGCTGGTGTCCTTATGGCATCAGCATATATCAGCTTCAAACACATGTAAATAGTTTGCATTCAAAAACATAGCCCTTCCAGATGGGTGCCCTGGTAGGCAGGATCACAAAAACATACCCAGGTTCAGGACACAATGTGCCTTTCTTTTGATGGTTTGCACAATAGTCTATGTACTGTCACACACACACACACACACACACACACACACACACACACACTGGTACTACAGACTGAACACAGAGCCTTTATGCTGGGCTACATCCCCAACCCTTTTATCTTTTGAGACAGGATCTTTCTAAATTGCCCAGGCTGGGCTCAAACTTACAATCCTCCTGCTCAGCCTCTCAGGGTGTTGGGATTACAGGCCTGCATCTAATATTGACAGCACAATTAGAGGCTACAGGTACACTCACCTGAAGTTGGGTGATGCCCCAGAGCCAACCATACACCCTGCACCACAACTTACTGCAGGGTGGTTGAGATAAGAAAAGCAAAGACCCTGAGCCCACCCTAGAAAATTCCAAGCCAAGATGCACGTGCACTAGACCTCCCTGCTTGACCTACAGTATTCTTCCCTGGAACTCACTGAAAGTTCATGCATATGGACTGCATTTTATACATACAATTATAACAGAGTAAATTGTAGTAAAGGAAATGCACAACAGATGCAGCCAGCATGACTCAGCATCCTGTCAATCTGCTATCAATCATGCTCTGGAGGACCCTAGGGAGGCACCTTAAAACGGGTGGGATATTTAAACCTCTACACCCTATCCCTTCCATGGCTCATGCCATTTGCCTTTTACCAGCAGAAGCCCTCTCAACCTGCAGTGTACTATTTTATTTTTTAATCAACTTTGCTGCTTCTCCTTGTTGCTGTGTGCTATGTCCAATTCTTTGTTCACATGTAAGAACCTAGGAACCTGTCCCCAGTACCCACAACTCATGGTAATCTTACCACACCTGACTTGAATGTGTACTTTTAAATTCTACCTAATAAACCTATTTATACTTCTTACTAACAGATACTGAAATTTTTTTTTTCTGTGATGAAAATCAGCAAACCTACAACCTACCCCATGTGTGGTGTGAGACGAGGTTCTCTAACTCTACTTTGAGGAGCCTCCTCAGAACCTTCCAGTAATACAGTGAATAAAACTATTATCATTGGTCCTAAATGTATTATTATTTTTCCTAAATGAAGATTTCAGTATTTCTGTCTTGTTAAAATCAGAAATCATGAGATGATAATCCAGAGAAATTTATGAAGCAAAAGGCAGTATTTCCTTTAGCGTTATCACACTGACATTGCCTTAAGAGTCTCTCCTGGTGTAAAGCTACTCATTTACCTGGCCTAACATTTTAAAAACAGAACTCTGGAGTGATTGTTTTTAAATGTACTACCATCTTTCTCTCTTTCTATTTCCTTCTTTCTTTTTTTTTCTGTTATGGTGCTGGGGATGAAATTCAGGGCCTCACATCCAGACCCTTTCTATTTTTTGAGACAGGGCCTTGCTTAATTTCTCTATCCGTTCAAGAAAAAGTAGAAGATGGAGACTTAAAGTCATTAAGGAAACAAGATATTTCATTAAAATAAACAAAAGTTGCCATTCTTATTGTGGAGACTATTGTTCAAAGTTTTTGCAGTGGGTGGGAGCAGGAAGATTTAAAAGTGTAGGGAAGGAAAAGGTTTTTCCCTTTTCCTCAAAGCAAGATGACTTTATTGTAGTTCACTCTTTGAGCTGTTATCTTTTTGTTTCACACTAAGAGACTCCATTATCACACCACACTGAGGAAACAGATATTGCCCTCCTGAACCCTGTAAAAGGCATAACAGATGCAGCTCCTCAGGATTGACACATTGGGAAAGTTTTTGTGGACGCCTCCTACTAAGATTAAAGACAAGTACTTAAAAATTAAAAATCTATTACGTGATAAGGTATTTTCAATATGATTAATTTTCATGATATATAATGTGCTTTTCTTAGTATTTCTTATTGGAAGGAACTCCATTTAAAATGCTAGACTATCTGATATGTTTAAAAGGAGAGAAGGGAAGACCGAGGAAGATTGAAAGTCCAAGTAATATGAGACAAATCCAGTAATATAATCTTGCTGGGCTATTATTTTTATATCCCCAAACTTGCTAAAAATCACTCTGATTCACAATGCCTAAAATTATAGCTGCCTTGTATTAGGATTTTAAAACTTTCTAGAAGGAAAAGATGCTTAATTTAATTTACGTAGACTATTTTTTGTGACTACTCTGATGTTTACACAACTGTCACTCCAAATATGAAAGTTCTGGATTGGTTTTGGTGTTGGCATCAGACTGCTAGGAATAATGACATAGGAACATGATTTTATTTCAGCATTATTTTAAGGATGCTCCTAAGAGCATCACTATAAAAATAAAAATCTATTTGCCTGTTGATATCTTTTTAAATTTTTTTGTGGTACTGGGGATTGAATCCGGGGCCTTCACACTCAGCTATTGCCCCAGTCCTCCTCCCTTTTTAAATTCAGAGAGTCTCACTAAATTGCTAAATTGCCCAGGCTGGGCTCAGATATGAAATCTTCCTCCTCATCCACCCAGAGTGCTGGAATTATAAGATATGTACCACTAGGCCCAACTGCTTGTTGATATCTTAAATTTTGAAAACTGTAGATGGAATTCTTAACACTTGAGAAGTTTTATTGAAAACTATAAAATATAGAAACATCAGATTCTTGATTTAATGTAAAATCAACAGCATCTTCCAGGACCTTCCTAATACTGCCCTATTCTTATCATCCAAAAACTTAAAAAAAGTACATTTTAACTTAAAAATCCAAGTTTCAGAGATAAAACAAATGAACCCACTGCTAAACATTTTCCTCATGGTGTTAAGCTCTGCCCTAATCATTTTTCTAGTTTTTAAATTTGTACATTTTCAAGAATGAGTAGTATTTCAAAAAACTGATTAATATTTGTGAGAACTGGACATAACTTTTTTATACTAATTAAAAACCAAAAATCACATATTCTCTACTCAAGCTCAGAGAAAACACAGATTTGTATTGAAGCTCAGAGAAAATATACATTAAAGCTCACCTGCTTTAGATAATTTTTTCTCTTCATTCATTAGTATATTAAGCTAATGCTTGATCCATGTTGCAAAAACTATACAAAATCAAAAGAATCCTTAATTCCCTAGAGAAACCTCAAGGCAAAAACAAAAGCCTATCCTACAAAATTAAAATAAAATCCAGAGGCACTGGAGCTATGGAGACAGCTTAGATGAATAAGCACCATAAGAATGAAGAAGAAAATTTTTTGTACAAACATATACAAAAGTAATCTTAAAAGGCATATTAAACATTCACTTTCCTTTAGAAATAATGATCTTGTTTGATAACCCCTGAAACAACTGTGAGTAGGAGGGGGGTTTTAATAAACAGACTCCAGTTCTCTCCTGCATTTACCCATTGTATCAGATCCTTGCTTGGGGGCTCCCTTTTCCTTTTCGTGGTATAAACCATTGACCACAGGCCCATCCAACAATTTCTATAGAAGATAAGCTTAGTGTGCTATGGGTCTTTCTTTGTAAAGCTGCCATCTCCCTTTCCACCCTGACACTAGCACTAACTTTAAAATCCAAGCAGTCCCTTTATGTTTTGAGTTCTAGTAAAACAAACTTTCTGGCATGGAGACTGAAGGCTATAAAATTTATAAGTTGGTACTATTAAACAATGATCTCAAGGCAGGAGTTTTTCAAATGGCATGAATAAAACACTTGCAAATCTTAACAGACAATAGCTTACATTCATCTCAAAGTCTGAGATTAAGAAACTATTAGCTGGTATCCAAGTAGTTTCAATACTGGTTTGAAGTTTGAATAAATTTACTGTGTAGACATTAAATATTTAGTTTAAATATATACTTTAAATCTTTTTCCTATCAGGAAAGAAATGGAGAATGCAGAAACAACAGACAAGAAACAGTCCAGGTAACAGACTTGTGATAGCTACACCATCTGTAACAAGGGGAGGAATTTCAGCATGGTTTTCAAAAATACTTGGAAGTTGATTTCTAAATATTCACCTCTACCTGGCATAAACAATTTTTTTCTACAGAGGAAAAAACTCAGAAAAAAATGAATGGTTGCTTGTTGTATGATAAAAGGGTCAGTATTACAATATTATAGTCACTTATTTTAATAACCTGTAGTGGATGCTCCAAAGCAATAAAGAAATTATCACTCCACCTAGCACTATGAATCTTTGCCATGCAGAACTTCCTGAGAAATTAAAAAACTTTAATCCTAATTATTCCCAAAGGATGTCTTAAGCCTGGTTTAGGTATTCAAGAAGATAAAGACCCTTGCTACAAGAAGCTATTATCTACTGACTTACAGGTTTATTGGACAATAATTTAAGCACAAAATGGGTATTCCAGTAAACCTCAGTGTCACGCTCATATATTGTTAATCATGGTTTTTAAAATTAACACTTAAAAACAACTTGCTAATAGAAGCACAACCTTTCCTTATTTTTACTACAAAAGCTAAAGATGTTGAGTTTAGCTGACACAGCACTTTCTTAGGATTACTTAAAGTATGCTTCTCCCATAGGCAACTTGCAGACGGGTAACTTCATCTTATGGTTTGTATCTAGCTTCATGTACTCTGCAGTGTGGCTTTTGGAAGAAGACTGGATTTGGGAAATGCAATAGCTCACTTGATATTAGGAGGTGGGGATCTGGTCAGAGGAGGCAGGTCACTGGGGACATGACCTAGAAGGGCGTATCTCCCTTGCCAGCTCCTTCCTTCAGTCTCTTCTTCCTGGCTTCCACGAGGTGAGCAGCTTTTCTCCACACAGGGCCTCCTGCCATGCCACTGACCATGCAAGGACTGCCAGTTCTAAAGGATGAATCAAAATAAACTTCACCTCTTTTGAAGTTGTGGGTGTCAGTTATTTTGTCCTAGCTACAAGGAAAGTGATGAAGATATCTCATGATCTTTTTAACTATCACTCCAACTTAAATATCACTGAGCAATCAGGTTTATCAACTATGCAAGGGAAAAGAAGAAGCAACAGTATCACAAGGCAAAAAAGCTTTGAAGAAAAAACATTTTCTTTGTATTTTCATTGCATTTTCTAAGACAGAGAGAAGAGCCATGATACTACTGGCTATGTAATCAATAAAGCTATGTTGAGCTGTCAATTAAGATACAAGTTTAATAGCTTTATTAAATTTCTTAGCAAGAAGCTTAAGCTATTGCTTTCTTCTCTGCTGCTTTTCAATCATATATGGTCATCATTATAAGAAGTTCAAATACACTGTCTAAACTGTGACTCACAGGGTACAGTGGTAATCAGGAGCATCCCTCTTTCTTAATCATCTTTTTCAACTCAAGAGGGCTCTCAAATGTATGAATGGCTTAGACACTGACAAATGACTTAAATCACTCATACACATACTGTTTCTATACTTACCTTTGAAGACACTATAATCAAAAATCCTTCTAATAAGCCTACTAGAAAACTATTTTTCTCTAGAGACAGGTTTTCTTGGCAAAAAGTTAAGTCTAGTAAATTGTTAACCAAAATGAGAGTCCCACTCCAAATCACAGGTGGATATAACATTACATCAGCTTCATAAAACTTTCAAGGCCCTATATTTTGCTAGTAGGCTCATTTCTGAACACAGAAGCCTTTCAAATTTTGACAAACTTAATGTAGAAACTGGTGAGATAATTCTAGTGAGATAATTCTGATATTAATAAGCCCTTTATATTTCATTAGGTCCTTAAGAAAAATCATATGGTTTATATTTTGAAAAGTATATGTAGATAATATTCATGTAACAGTTGTATGGTGACTGTGTCTCTTTAGTTTACTTTTATTACAAAGACTATAGTGCTGAATCCTAATTTATAAATTAATTATTTGACTATGAGCATTTTAACGCTGCACATCTTAATAATCTAAGTTCCAAAAGTCACTTAAGAATTTCAGAAAATGTAAGTATATTTGTTTACAACCTATATAATTAAGAATTATTAAAGAACTAGTATGTTCAAAAAAAAACTAGTATGCTCATAAATCTTAAGTGAAAACTTTTATATTTTGGTTTTACAGTATTAACTCTGAGTCTGAGCTATTGTTTGACACTGTTTATAAAAGACACCAGCTATTTAAGTTATAAAAAAAACACTCAGAGGCCATTTGCATGATTACATTAGATTTTTTTATATGCCTATTGTAGAATTTTGAAGAATTTCTGGAGTAGTTCAAGTGTGGACTAGCTTGAGGGTACGAAGTTTTTGGAGGTCACAGTTATTGGAGAGTTCCACTGATTTGCAGCCTTTTTCACCAGAAACCCCAGAAAGGCCCAGAGAGGATGGGGAGAATATGGAGAGAAGGCCCCCTCATCATTTTTGCTGATACAGCAGCAGGGAGGAGAATAGCAACCACTGTGAAATCCTCCTAAAACTTTCTCCATTATAGAATGTAAGGTTAATCTGGAAGGAGTGTGTGTGTGTGTGTGTGTGTGTGTGTGCGCACAAGCATGTGTGTGCTCATGTGTGTGTTTAGTAGGAGGATATTAGCTTTCTTAAAGGCACAGATAAAATATCATGGTAGGAATGGAAAGTGAAGAGGTAACAGTCTTACCTAAGTTGAATTCTAAAAAATTTCTTCTGTTAGGGGTATGTCTTTAATTCCACACAGATTGAGCTGAGAACACTGGTTACTGACAGATAGAATACCTACTACATCTGGGGAAAGAAAATGGGAGATGTGTTAGATTTACTCTGGAGCAGGAGCAGAAAGAAAAATATCTATTTCCTACAAAGTATATTCATCTGTCTAAACAATTACAGCTACTTTGACTTTAGGACATAAGCCTAAATTTTTATAGATCAAAATTTAGTATATTTTATTTATTTATAGCCTATAATAATGGCACCATTACCTGAGAGATGAACATATTTTTCTTAAAAAGCTAAAGCTTGAAAAATCAATTTGCCAGTTGTTTTCTTTATTCCAATTAGTGGTACATTTCCAAATTTAAAACAATAAAAGGTACATGACATGTATCTTATTAACATTACCTAAATTTGAAATTAAAATATTAATTTTAGAATAACAAAACTGGTATGTTATGTTAAAGAATGGATTTTATACCCTTCTGTTTTGCTTATAAACAAAAGTCATAAGCAAATTTTGAAACAGAGTAAAACATTTTCTTTCAGAACTTGTTTTGCAATATAATATGCAATCAGAGTGCTTTAATAAATGTGTTAGCTTATCTATTACAATATGTGCTGCCAGTTCATTTTTTACCAGTAAAGAAGCTCAGTTTTTTTCTGAGTTTAAGATTATACTGAAAACTAGAATGCGTAGCTTAAAATAACTTCATTTGTAGTATCGTATGTATTATTAAATAGGTCCCATCTTGAAACTAGGTATACAACCTCTTAACCTTTACACAATACTTGTGTTTATAAGCATTATTTTAATTCTAGACAGGAATATATTTATCATTTATTTGCATTTCAAGAAGAAGTTTCAAAAAGTATTTTATTTTTTGGAATATATAGTCTTGTAAAACCACAATACATGTTGTATTTAAGCATAAGATTAGTTCATATGTTATGAAGAATATTTTCCTTTTTCTCTCTTTTTTTTGTTGCTTTTGCTTTTTTTTTTTTTTTTTTTTTTTTTTTTTTTTTTTTTTTTTTTTTTTTTTTTTTTTTTTTTTTTTTTTTTTTTTGAGACAGGGTGTCAGTATGCAGTTCAGGCTGGCCTTGGGCTCACTTTTTAGCTCAGGCTGGCCTCAAATTTGCAACAATCCTGCTGTCTCAGCCTCCCAAGTGCTGGGATTACAGGAGTGCGCCACCACGCCCAGCCCTGTTTGCTTTCTTGCACTTTGTAAAAATGTAACATTTCTGTACCACCTTACTGCTTCAGTGGTCCTTGGGACTGATTCTCAAAAGGTAAAAGGATAGGGCCGGTGATATAGTTCAGTGGTATAAGTGGTTGTCTGGCAAACACAAGGTCATGAATTCTATTCCCAGTCCAAAAAAAAAAAGATAAATAAATAAATCATCTCAAAACACCATACAACAAAAGGTAGAAGGAAAGAAGATGCAAAGAATCATTTAAGTTTTCATTGGAGAATATTATTCCCTTAAACTTAGGTTATCTCTGGAGTGGACAGATACTATAGTTTTATATTTGTGTCATGTTGAAATTATGAAATTTATGAGCTTGTTTAAAGACTTATACAATAATTCTTGCTATGACTTTTCAACTTCTCTTGGAACTCCATAGTAACTATATTTATTTTTTGTGCACATTTCTTAAGCAAGAGTACATTCAGATGAGTGAGTCATACCCTTTATTACTCCTTTCAATTTTGTATTTGCTTTGTGTACTTTGTGATGCTGTTATGTGTTGTGTTTATAATTGTTATATTTTCCTAATGCACTAATTCCTTCAGCATCAATGAGGAGTTCTACTGTATCTATTAAAATTCCTGGTCATACAATCAATTTTGTCTGATATTTACATAGCCATTCCAGCTCTCTCATAACAGTCATTTGCATCATTTTCAACTAATTCATACACTATAATCTACTGTATTTCCTTTAGACAATATAAAGTTAGATTTTGTGTTTTTAAAATACAGTCTGTTTTAGTCAGCTTTGCATTACTGTAAGAAAATAAACAACTGAGATAATCAACTTAAAAAGAAAAAAGGAGCTGGGCATGGTGGCACATGTGAGTAATCCCAGCACTTGGGAAGCTGAGGTAGGAGGCTTGTGAGTGTGAAACTGGCCTGAACTACATGGAGTTTCAAAAAAGAAAAAAGGAACAAAAGAAGGAAAGAGAGGCGGAGAGAGAGAGAGGGAGGGAGAGAAAGGATGGAGAAGAAAAAAGGAAGAGAAAGAAAGAAAAGGGAAGGGAAGAGAGGAAGGAAGGAGGGAAGGAAGAAAGGAAGGAAGGAAGGACAAAAAAGAAAGAAAGAGAGAGAGAAAGAAAGAAAGAAAGAAAGAAAGAAAGAAAGGAAGGAAGAAAGAAAGAAAAAAGTTTTATTTTGTTTGGATTATAGTTCTGAAGGTTCCAGTCCATGGTTGGTTGGCCCTTCTGTTTTTGGCCCTGCGGTAAATTGGACATTGTGGCAGGGAGCCTGCAGCCAAATACACTGCTTATCTCATGGCAGGTGGGAAGCAAGAAGAGAGAGACCAACATTCTAGAGTCCTCTGCAGTTTTCTGTGATAGTGTGCCCCCACTGATCTTAGATCTCATACTAGGCCCTATCTTTTAAAGTTTCTACTACTTCCCAAAAGCACCAATCTAGAGACCAAGTCGTTATTTAGCACACAGGCGTTTATGGGGGAGGGCACTAAAGACCCATTCTATAGCATTGTTTGATAATCTGTCTTTTGATGGAAGTATTGGCTTAGCATCTAATGTCCCAGGTACATGCTACCAGTGCATGGATTCATGCCACAACCTTCTCCGTGTCCTGATGGGTACAGAGAATCCAGTCATTAGGACCAGTACAGAACTCTGCTTCAGTCAGTCATTTATTTTCCTACTGAACAATGCTTATTCTTCCACTTGTGTTTATAGTGAATGGAAACATACCCACACACACACACACACACACCTGCTTCTGTCAGAAGTTCCAGTTGCAGCCAACATCTTACTAAATGATCAAAAATTCTAAAATCAGAAACAAGACAAGGATATCCACTATCACTACTCCAATTCAATATAGTTCTGGAAACATTAGCAAGAGCAATTAGACAAGAAAAAGAAGTAAAAGGAATATAGATAGGAAAGGAAGAAGTTAAATTATTATTACTTACTGATGACAAGATACTCCACATAGAAGACCCCAAAACTCCACCAAAAGATTCCTAGAATTAATAACAAAATTTGGCAACATAGTAGGATACAAAATCAACACTGAAAAATTAACAGCATTTCTGTACATGAATAACAAACCCAGTGAGAGACAAATTAGGGAAACACCTTTCACAATAGCATCAAGAAAAATGAAATACTAAAAATCAATCTCACCAAGGAAGTGAAAGACCTATTTACTGAAAACTATAGTACTCTGAAAAAAGTTGAAATGTGTTACGTACATGTACCAACTCTCTATGATAAATGTAATCATTATGTACTATGAACATGTATTAATAAAAATTCAAATATCACAAAATACTTATTTAACTTTTTATTGGATAGGGTTTTATTGAAAGAGTTAAATATGCCTTTTTGTGTATGATAGTACACTCTGTGTATTGTTTGATAGTTTTGTTTCTTCATATAATTATCCTGGAGATATTTTCATTCCATTAAATAAAAATCTATCTCATTCTCATTGCTGCACAGTATTCCATAGGATGTACTTGTCTGACTTCCACTAGTGTGCATTTATCTGGAGTGGATATCAAGAAGTTAAATCTCTGAGTAAAGGGGTATATGCATGCTGGATTTTACCAGATGCTGATATTCTGTCTTGGGGAGGAGGGAAAGCTGTCAGCCTATAACAATTTATATTTCCACAGTGGCATACTCCTTTTCCTTTATCTTTTTTTTTTTTTTGAGAAAGTATCTTGCTGTATTCCAGGGTGCCCCTGAACTCCCTGTGTACCCCAGGCAAGCCTCAAATGCATGCCTCACTCTGCCTTAACCTCCCAGAGTGCTAGTATTATAGGTGTCCACCACCATGCCAAGCATACTTTTCTGTAACAACAACTTTGATCTCCTCAAACATCTTCACTTTTATTAAATTGGGAAAAATATAGTATCTTTTTGAAGTAAACCTTTCTATTGGAGTATAAATATGAATAAAGGACAATATACAAATCAAATTTGTATTTAGGTTGGGAATACCTGTAATTCCAGCACTCTAGGAGGCTGAGACAGAAGGATTGCAAGTTTGAACCCAGCCTGGGTAACTTAGTGACTAGGGACATCCTGCCTTTAAAAAAAATAGAAAAGGCTAGAGATGTAGCTCAGTAAAAAAGTACTGAGTTCAATCCCAAGCACCATCAGAAAGAAAGAAAGGAAGGAAGTGGGGGAGGGGAAGAGGAAAAAGGAGTGGAGGACAGAGGGAGAGGGAGAGAGGGAGAGAGGGAAAGAAGGAGAGAGGTGAGAGAGAGAGAGAGAGAGAGAGAGAGAGAGAGAGAGAAAATTTAACTCAGTTACTTTTTACAAACAAGCCCATCACGTACCACTAAGCCAGCTTAAGACATGATCTATTACTACCAGCTCAGAAACCTCCATTGCACTCCTTTCCAGTCACCACTACCCTCAAACATAACCACTGTCCATTTCTAACACAGTAGTTTTGTCTAGATATTAACTGTATTAAATTAAGTTGTACAAAACTACACTGACTCCATCTTACCCCAGAAAGGATGGCTATCATCAAAAGAATCTAATAATAATAAATGCTGGTGAGGATTTGGGGGAAAAGGAACTCTACACATTGTTGATGAGAATGTAAATTAGTACAACCACTATGGAAATTTGTGGAGATTCCTCAAAAAATGAAAGTAGAAATTCCATTTGGCCCAGTTAATCCCCTCCTAGCTGACCAAAAGAGTTAAAATAATATTACAGAGATATATGCATACCCATCTTCATAGCAGCATAATTTATAATAGCTAGATCTTGGAAACAGTGTATATGTTTACCAACAGATAAATGAATAAAGAAAATGTGGAAATGTATTTATACACAATGGAGTACTACACTGCCATTAAGAAATATAAACTTGAGACATTTGTAGGAAAATGGATGCAAGTTAAAAACATAATGTTAAGTGAAATAGACCAAACACACATGCTCAAATATCACATTGTTTTTCTTATATGAGAAATAATACACACACACACAGAGCCAAATGGAAAGGAGCTAAATAGGAAGCAGACAGATGTTCAAATGTTTCCCCATTACATATTCAATTGTTTTAAAAAGATTTCAATATGTATGCTAATTTGTTTCATTTATATGAATAGTTTTTCTTAGTTCATTGAAAAAGGAAGTTTGGCCATCTCTGCTGGGACCCAAGTGAAGATGTGGAGCATGGCCCCTCCCATCACCATCTTCCCTGTGACCCAGGTCAACCTCTCCAGAAGGCCTGGAGAATGGACCCTCTCCTCACTGTTGCTATGACTGAAGTGAACAAATCAAGAAGGCCCAGTGACCAGAGGGAACACCAGTGACACAGCGGGGTCCCAACCAAGGTGCACAGGATGGACAGGTGGGGCTAGTGGTGTAAAAAGTCCAAAGCAACAATAACAATATGAGTCAACAGGTGGTAAGTTAGGTGAACTAGCTTTGTACTTGGGGATAAAGACACACAGAATAGAAGCAAGTGAGTGGGATCACCCCATTCTCTCTCTCTCTTTTGTTGTTTTTGTTTTGTTTTGTTTTGTTTCTTTTTTTCTTTCTTTCTTTTCTCTTTTCTTCTTTTCTAAATGGCTGGGGAGAATTCCAGCCACAGAAAACTAATCCCACCCTCCAAACTCAGAGACCAAGTTCAGACAATACCTTGCTTACTCCCTCATTCCTTCTCTTCTGCCCGCTCCTGTAGTCTCCCAAAATGTGCATGATCATTTTTGGGCATCCAGTCTTGCTTCTACTTTCTTTTCAGTTGTCTTTGTTTTATCCACTATCCCTCCTAAGTCTCACTACCACAGAGTAAAAATCACTCCACCAAGTGCAAACACATTGAATATAAGCTCCCAATTCACAATCAGTTCTGTTACATAATTGTAGTTTTTCTCCTATGGTTTAAGGTACAAAATTAATATCTACCACACTTTGTCAGTTTCTAAACTATGCTTCTATCCTTACTGCTAATTATACTACTTTATCTAAGATAGCATATCTGCAGTAATCAGTTGTTCTCCCTTCTGTAACAATACTGGGAAATTCTGGGGCAGAAACTTCACAACAGCCAAGCACCTAAAGAACTGGGGACTGAACTAAACAGATACCAACATCTCACTCTTAATTAACTGGGAAGGTAGGATCTTGGAACAGACACAATTCAAGAACCTCCTACACAGAGAAGGCATCCCAGAGGAACAGACTTTTCCAAGAGAGTACTTGATACTAGGGATACAGTTACCTATACAAAAAAATCACAAGCATCAACATAGAAGAGAAAATAAAAATTTTTGAAATAGAAAATGACAAGACATGAAGAAAGCTGCAATCTCAGACCTCCAGTCCACCCAGAACAAGACCAGGGGACAATGAGATAGAGGAAAATGGAAGACGCACACTTGAACTTTCTGAAATAATAGCAAGTGAAGTAAAGAAACAAACCCATGAGGCTACAGAGGAAATCAGGTCAGAAATAATCTCTCAGGTAAAAAAATAAATGTCAACATTTATAAAGAAATTGCTCAGCAAATTGAGATTAGAGATAGATAAAAAGATAGATGATGATAGGAAGAGAATAGAAACTGTGAATGATCAATATAGGAAAGAAACAGAATGCAAGAAATGGATTAAAACAGATACCGAGGAAATTAAAAATTCCATTGAAAGCTGGAAAAACCACTTGAACAAAACTGAAGAAAGACTTTCAGAATTAGAAGACAGGATTGTGGTAGTGATCACGAAGGAAAAGATCTCTGAAAAATAACAAGGGATCAAGAAATAGCAATTCAACAGCTTCAAGACAATACAAAGGAAAACAATATAAGACTGACAGGAGTCAATCAAAACACAGGAGTCAACACAGATGACATAAAAAGACTATTTGCCGAAATACTAACAGAAAATTTCCCAAACATGAGAAAAAAATATGACATACAGATAAGTGAGGCATATAGACCCCAATTAGCCATGACCAAAATAAATCTACACCCAGAAATAAAATAATCAAGAACTCAGAAATTCAGCACAAGAACAGAGTATTAAAGCTGTTAGAGAAAAGAAACAGATCACCTATAACAGAAAGTCCATCAGAATCATGGCAGACTTCTCAGCACAAAACACTCAAGTCAAGAAGAGCTCAGAGTGAAGTGTTTCAAATTCTAAAAGAAAATTTCCAACTAAGATTGATGCATACTGCAAAATTATCTTTCAAAATTAATGGAGAAATAAAATACTTTCACGACAAAGAACAACTGAAGAAATTCATAATCACCAAACCCACTCTACAAAGAATACTGGAAGATATTCTAGACAGAGAAAAAAATGAACACAATTCCAAGAATAACAAAAAGAAACCACAAGACAGGGCAGGCAATTAAACAGAGGAAAAAGTAGGGAACTAACAGTGGGAAAATAACATGACAAAGATAAGTCAATACATACCAGTTATAATCATCAACGTAAATGGCCTCAATTCTCTAATCAAAAGAAGCACACTGCCTCAATGGATCAAGAAACAAAATCCAACAATATGCTATATACAAGAAACACATTTAACTCAAAAAGCAATTCATAGACTTAATGTCAAAGGATGGAAAACAATACTCCATGCAACAGGAACCCAGAAAAAAGCAGGAGTAACTATTCTGTTTGCAGACAATGTGACGTTCAAACCAAGAGAGATCACAAAATATAAAGAATGTCACTATGTATTTGTTAGTGAAAAATTCAAGAGGAAGAAATAGCAATCATAAATATAAATGCATCAAATATGGGAGCACTCAACTATATAAGACGAATATTAATAGACATGAAAAATCAAATAAGTAATAACACAATTGTCACAAGTGTCCTTAATAACCCATTGTCACAAACAGATAGATAAACTAGGCAAAAAATCAGCAAAGAAATAACAGAACTGAACCAAACCTGTGGATAAATGGACCTACGAGACATTTACAGAGTGTTCCACCCAACAACATCAGAATACACATTCTTCCCAGCTGTACACAAGACGTTATCTAAAATAGACCATATACTAGCCCACATAATATGCTTAAGTCAATGCAAAGCAAGTGAAATTACTCCATGCATATTATCTGACCATAGTGCAATAAAATTGGATATTAATGACAGAAGAAACCTCAAAAACGCCATAAACACATGAAAATTAAGTAACACCTTCCTGAACAAGCAATGGATCATTGAGGAAATTAAAGAAGTAATCAAACAAAAATGCAAATAAAACATACCACAATCTGTGGATGCAAGAAAAGTAGTACTAAGAGGGAAATTTATAGTGGCAAATTCTCACATCAGGAAAACAGAACAAGCACAAATAATCTAACGCTGCACCTCAAGCTTCTAGAAAAAAATGAGCAAGTAAAGCCCAAAACTCATACAAGGGAGGAAATTATTAAGATCAGAGCAGAAATCAATGCAATTGAGACTAAGAAGACAATACAAAGAATTAATGAATCAAAGTGTTGGTTCTTTGAAATAATAAATAAAATTCATAAACCCCTAGCCAACCTTATCAATAAATGAAAGAAAAAACTCAGATTCATGCAGTGAGGAATGAAAAGCCTAAAAGCACTATAGATTCTGCAGAAATACAGAAGATCATCAAATCCTATTTCAAAAACCTTACTCATGTAGGATGGAAAACACAGAAGAAATGGACAGATTTCTAGAATTTCATGAACTACCAAAGCGGAATCAAGAAGATACAAAACTTCTGAATAACGCAGTGTCAGTTAATGAAATTGAAAACATAATTAAAACCTTAAAAACAATAAAAAAAAAAGACTAGGTCCTGATGGATTCATGGTTGAATTCTACAAGAGATTTAGAGAAGATTTAACTCCTCAAACTCTTCAATGAAATTGAAAGGGAAGCAATTCTCCCTAACTCATTCCTGGAGGCAAGTATTACATTGACATCAAAATCAGGGAAAGACCCAACCACAAAAGAGAACTACAGGCCAATCTCCCTAATGAATATAGATGCAAAAATCCTCAATAAAATACTAGCAAACAGAATGCAGCAAATTATCCAGAAGATTATACACCATCACCAATTGGGATTCAACCCAGAAAAGTAGGGATGGTTCCAAACACACAAATCAATAGATGTAACAGACCATCTATACAGAGCCAAAGACAAAAATCACATGATCATCACAATAGGTGCAGAAAAGGCTTTTGATAAAGTCCAATATTCATTCATGATATAAACCCTACAGAAAATCAAAATATACATTCTTTATCTTAATCTGGTAAAAGCCATCTATGAACCAACAAGCAACATCATATTAAATGGACAAAAAACTGAAAGCTTTCATTCTAAAATCAGCAACATGACAAGGATGTCCACTATCAGCACACCTATTTAATATACTTCTGGAAACATTAGCCAGAGCAATTAGTCAAAACAGGAAAATAAAAGTAAAAAATGAGAGGACAGGAATAAATACAACTATCACTTTTTGTAGATGACATGATACTCTACATAGAAGACCACCAAAACTCCACTTAAACACTTCTAGAATTAACAACCAAATTCAGTAGCACAGCTGGATATAAAGTCAACACTGAAAAATTAATAGCATGTTTGTATACAAACAACAAACTCACTGAGATAGAACCACTTATGGAAACCACACCCTTTACAATAGCATCCAAAAAAATGAAATACTTAGGAATCAATCTAACAAAGGAAGTAAAATGTCTGTATATTGAAAATTACAGTATTCTGAAAAAGGAGATTGAAGAGAATCTCAGAAAATGGAAAGATATCCCTTGCTCATGAATAGGAAGAACAAACATTGTGAAAATGGCCCTACTCCCAAAACTGTTATACAGATTTAATGCAATCCCAATGAAAATACCATGAGCATACCTCAGAGATCTAGAGAAAACATTCTTAAAACTCATTTGTAAAGAGAGGAGACCTAGAATAGCAAAGGCAATCCTGGGAAACAAAGGCAAGTGCCATGGTTTATAACGGGATGTTCCCCCAAAGTCTCATGCAGTCATAAGGGGCGGACATTTTGAAGGTGGCTGAATCTAAAGTTTGTGATTGGTTCATTATCTAGCGCTGGGATTGGTGGTGAGTGCTGCATCTGCCCTGAGGCAGGTATCCTGCATACAATATAAAGGAGGGAAAGAGGCTTGCTCCTCTCTTTTTCCCTTTTTGCTGTTGTTGCTTTTGCTGTTTTCTGGCCACTATGAACTGTTGCCCTCTGCCATGTGCCACCCTGCCTTGGAGTTGGCTGAGTATGAACTGAAACCTCCACAAAATATAAGCTAAATAAACCTTTTCTTCCTTTATTTTGGGCATCAGGCATTTTGTCTCAGCAATGAGAGGAAAGTAACCAACACAGCAAGGCAGGAGGCATCACAATTCCTGACTTGAAATCATACTACAAAGCTACTGTGATAACATCAGTATGGTACTAGCAAAAAAATAGACCTTAGGATCAGTGAAACATATTAAATGATGCAGACACAACTATAAACACACTCAGCCACCTTATCTATTTTTTGGTACCAGGGATAGAACTCACAACCCTGTGCCTGCCAGGCAGGCACTTAGGCCACTGAACTGAATCCCCAGCCCTATTTTTTGAGACAGGGTCTCACTATGCATTTCAGGCTGACCTTAAACTCACTTTGTAGCCCAGGCTGAACTGGAACTCACAACGATCCTCCTGACTCAGTCTCCCGAGTGCTGGGATTAATGGCATGGGCAACCACACCTGGCTTCAGTCACTCTATCCTTGACAAAGGGGCCGAACAAATTCACTGGAAGATAACCACTTTAATAAAAAGTGGCTTTCCATATGCTGAAGATTGAAACTAGACCCATGTCTATCCCCATGCACTAAAGTCAAAATGGATCAAAGATATAAATATTAAGACAGAAACACTAAATCTACTGGAAGACAAAGTAGGTAAAAATCTTGAAGACATAGGCAGAGAGTTCATGAACAAAAAAAAAAAAACTGCAGGGCCAGGGATATAACTCAGTGGCACAGCAACTGCCTGGCAAGTGCGAGGTTGTGAGTTCAATTCCCACTATCAAAAAAAAAAAAAAAAAAAAAAAGAACAACAACAACAAAAAAAACCTGCATGGGATTCATTTCGAGAATCAATAACTGAGATCTCACCTTATTTAAAAGTTTTGCACAAGCTGGGCGTGGTGGTGCACGCCTTTAATCCCAGCACTTGGGAGGCTGAGGTAGGAGGAATGTTGTGAGTTCGAGGCCAGCTTGGGCTACAACGCGAGCACAAGGCTGGTCTGAGCTATATAGTGTGACCCTGCCTCAAAAAACCAGGGCTGGAAGTTTGGCTCAGTGGCTTAAGCACTTGCCCCGGCAGGTGCAAGGTTGTGAGTTCAATCCCTGGTGCTGCAAAAAAAACAAAAACAAAATGTTAGAGTTTTGCACATCAAAAGAAATCACCAAATAAGAGAAAAGAAAATCCACGGAGTGGGAAAAAATTGTCCTCAAAGAACTTTTATCTAGACCATATATGGAACTGAAAAAAAACCAGACTCCCCTAAATTCAATGATTCAATCCTAAAATGAGTGTTTGAGATGAATACATACTTCTCAGATGAAGAAATGCAAATGGTAAATAAATATATGAAAAAACATTCAACATCATTGGTCATTTGAGAAATGCAAATTAAAACAACATTGAGATTGCCTCTCACCCCAGAAGAATGGCTATTTTCAAGAAATCAACCAATAACAAATACTGGCAGGGCTGTGTGGAAAAAGGAACCCTTCTCCACTCTTGGTGTGAGTATAGACTGATACAACCACTGTGGAAATCAGTGTGGAGATTCCTCAAAAAAGTAGGATTAGAGGTCCCATTTGACCCAGCTATTTCCCTTCTGAGTATTTTCCCAGAATAATTGAAAATATCACACTTCAGCAATATATGTGCATCCATGTTTATAGCAGTACGATTTGTAATAGCTAGATCTTGTAAACAATCCAAATGCCCATCAACTGAGAAATGGATAAAAAAGATGTGGCATCTTTATGCAATGGAGTACTACTCAGCCATAAAGCAGGATAAAGTTGAGGCTTGTATAGGTAAATGGGTGCAACTAGAGAACATACTCATAAGTGAAATAAATCTGACTCACTTGTGTAAACATCACATTGTCTCCTTAGTGTAAGAAACTGAACGAGCAAATATGACCCAAAATGTACAAGCGATATTGTAAAAGGGAAAGAAACTACTCAAAAGGAAAGTATGACTGGAATGGGGAAAAGGAGAAAAGAAGGAAGGAAAAAGAAAAAATATATATATGCACACATAAGATAGCTAAGATAATCATACTACTAATTTCTATTAGCTCATTGAAAAGAACAGTTTGTTCTTATATTGTCTGATCAATTTTGCATACTTATACCTTGTAATCTGAGCAACTAATTTGAAGATAATAATATGCAATATATTAACCATTGTCATTTTACTATTATCTTATTTTGAAATTCTGTATTTTTTTATTATTTTCCTCTCTTTAAAAATACATAAGTAAAATGGCCATATTACCAAAAAGAAAAGAAAGAGAAGAAAAAGGAAGTTTGTGGGGGTTTTGGCTTTTGTTTTTCAGAAGGGGTTAGTTTTTTGAGATAGGGTCTTACCATGTAGTTCAGGCAGGCCTTGAACTCACTATGTAGTCCAGGCTGACCTTGAATGCATGGCAATTCTCCTGCCTCAGCTTCATAAGGCATGTGCTACCATACCTGGCCAAGTTTGTATTATTATCAGTTTTTTGTTCATACGTGAAAATCTTCTTGGCTTATGTCTTGTACTGGGTATCTACTTTGAACAATAACTGTTACTTTCTTTTATTTGATTATGAATATTTGTTTTATTTTTTCATAAAATATAAAGAAAAAATAAAGTAGTATGATTTTTTTTTATTGGCAGTACTTCATTTTCATTGCACTATCATTCCATTATATAAGCATACTGTAATTTATACACACTTTGCTCTTAATGGGCAATTGGGTTGATTCCAGTTTAGAGCTAACATAAATAATGCTGTGCTAAAATATTCTCACACAAGTGTTTTGATAAATATATATACATATTTGTATTACATATATTCCTAAAAGAATATACTTTAATAAATCATAGGATATGCATATGTTGGTTTCATTATATAAAGCCTAATTGTACCTAGGTGGTTCCAATAATTTATACCACTGTTCCCTGATGGTGCATCCCACGGGAATTCTTTCCAGGTCCTTGGTATCCTTAACAAAGAAGTAGAAAAGACACACATAAAAGGTTGTGAGATGAACACTTATTGAAGGTAGAAAAAAAGCACACTGTGCAGAGTGAGAGCAGGCTGATGAACAGATTCACAACGGTGTAAAGGATAAGGGAGAGGGGTCTTTTGTACCTGGAATTCCTGCATTGGCTTCTCTCTTGTGCAAATAAGGAATTGGGACAGTTGTTGTATCAAAAATTCATTTGGCTTAAACCGTTCCATTGAAAGACTCGCTTGGCTTCACACTAGACATAGATGAAGAATTGAAAAGAGCACGTTTCTGATTGGTTCCATGTACAGTGCTCAGGAACTGCAGAGTCATTCTGGATCCTGTGTTCTGCACATATGCCCTGAATCTCCATGATTTTGAAAGATTCCACCCAGGTGTTTGACTGGTTTTGCCCTAGCCCTAATCTCATACCGTACTATCATTAGTAGCAAATGAGAGTCCCAGTAACTCCACAACCTCACTAAAACTAGGAATTGTCAGTCTTTTAAAATTTTAACAGCCGTAAAAGTTTTGTGATATTTCATTGTTACCTTCATTTGAATTTCCCTAATTAATAATGACATCGAGCTGCTTAATAAGTCATTTGGTTAACACTCTATGAGTTTTCTGTCACTGTGACAAAAATACCTGAAATAATAAACTTTTAAGGAAGAAAGACTTATTTTGGCTCAGATTTTTGGAGGTTTAAATCCCTAGTTGACTGACTTCATTGGGTTTAGGACTGTAGCGAGCCAACACAATACATTCTACTAGCAGCATACAGTGGAGGAAAGAACTCACCTCATGGTAGCCAGAAAGCAAAACAAAAGACCGGAAAGAGCAGCATCCCAATATCCCCTGCGAGGACACGTCCCCAATTACCTTCTTCCCCTTGGTCCCACCTCTTAAAGGTTCCGTCATCTCACATAGTGCCATAGGCTGGGGGACAAACTACTAACATGCAAGCCTTTGGAAATAATGGTTTTTCAACACCAAAGGATATAAATGAAGGTACATAAGTCTATGTATCCATCTAACTTCTCTGTAATTTTGAGGAAGAGATTTGCAAAAGCGGGAGAAGTTGGGAGAAACTACAACTTGTTCTCAGTCTGCCATCTTGATTCAATCTCATGGCTAAATTTCCTGTCACATATTGAACATTTTAAAATCCAAACATAGACAGCTGCTGGTATCATATGATCTAATTTGGAAGTCTCTGCTTCTGAGGTGATGTCATATTAAATGATTTAATTTGGTCCTTATGCTAAAACTGGCATCTGCATGACACATGTGAATAAATTTTATTCTCTTTCCTCAAAATTATCTCCCATACTTTAATGTTTAAAATTTGAGATTCTCTCTTACAGAGATTCCTAAGCATAACGGCAGTAATATGAATAATTTTTTATCAACCATCATAAAAGACAGAAACAAATTAACTTTTCTAAAAGATTTTTCAAGTGCTAAAATTCAAAAATAAGAAAAAGCAATTCAGATGATTCTGAAATATTTTCTTATAACTCAACCCTGAAATTATTTCAACCAAATTATTTTGCCAACACTAATAAATTCAGGAATAACAACACTGATTGAGAGTTGTAATTGAAATTCTAAACTTTGAAATCTAAAATGATCTCTGATCAGATGTACAATAGAAGTGTTACAGAAAGACATGTGATCCTGAAATAAAACATATAATCCTAACGGATCTAAAGAATTCAACAAAACAAGCTTTAATATATTTTTAAATACTTAAAGCACATCTAACATGTCCTATTCACTGCCTTATGCAAGGGGATACACCAATGAACAAAATAGACATAATATGTTATAGATCTTACACTCTGATAAATGCAGTAAATGAATAACCTGAACTTGGTCTTTCTAATGGAAATTATTAACAGGGTAGAGACAAAGTACAAATATGGGTATCACTCATAGCAGTTCATCACTCCATCACATATGTTTGACAATATTTATAATACAGATATCTTTAGGTACTGACTTCAAAATATTAGAAAACTAAGATCTTGTCTGACAATGTGAGGAAGTTCAGGTGATCTAAAACTTATCTGCCTAAGTGATTCACTTGGAAAGGGAGTTATTGACTAGATTTTAAGTAATGTGCTAGATTTTAGATAACTCTTAACACCTCTTAATTTTTATCCCCAAACCAGAACTGTGGTGACATGAAAATACCGGTTTAGCGAACTGAAATTTTGACCTAGAGCCCAATGCAATACAATGATACTGTGCAATACAATAGCTACTAGTCAACTATGGATGTGTAACTTTGAATTAGAATGTACAATAAACTCAGCCCCTTAGTCATACAGGGCATATTTCTAATGTGGAATCGCCACATGTGTCTATGCACAGATACAGCTCGAGTGGTTTCAAGAATGCAGAAAATTTGACTGAACATTTCTATTTTAGATATTTGAAAGAGGCTTGCTACTTCCAAGGAAAGCAAAACATTCTGAAGACCTTTATAATAAAATAAATAAATAAAAATCTTTATATTGATCTTTGTAGTGCAAAATACTAGGTTTTGAGCCAGGCGTGGTGGCGCACGCCTTTAATCCCAGCACTCGGGAGGCTGAGGTAGGAGGAGCGTTGTGAGTTCGAGGCCAACTTGGGCTACAACGCCAGCGCAAGTCCGGCCTAAGCTACATAGTGCAACCCTGCCTCAAAAAACCAGGGCTGGGAGTTTGGCTCAGTGGCTTAAGTGCCTGCCCTACAGATGTGAGGTTGTAAATTCAATCCCCGGTGCTGCAAAAAAACCAAAAACAAAATACTAGGTTTTTCCATTTCTTGATATCTTTACTCTTCTATTTATTTTCTTCTCATCTCCTAGAAAATGTTTCTTCGTTTAACTTTCTCTTTCTTCGTACTTTTTCCTACTCAATTTCCTTATTCCTAATCTCCTTCTCTATTTTAGAGCAATATTCAATCCACCTTTAATGATAAGATGCATTTATTGAAGTTTTAAACAGAAATTTCTCAATGTTAAAATTTAAGAAGTATTACTTTTAATGTATTTTCCAAAATTATTATAGTTAGGGGCAACATTGTTTTAACGTATACAACTTTAAAAACCTTTTAACGTTTGTACTTTCCTCCCCAAGATCATTATCCATCCAATAGAAAAAATTTCTCACCACAGAAATCCGGGATGAAAAAGATACGCATTTCTACTTCCGGCCTCGCGGGTTTCCCTGCACCAAGGAAAGACAGCCCTGAAGTCTGCGCGAGACTCAGTGTCATGGTCGGTCAACCGAACTCCTACTGCCATCTAGCGGGGAGATGTAGCAAGGGTTCCTTGGCGCGCGGCGGTTGCCAGGCGACCGAGGCAGTGCCTGTCCTGCCTGAGGAGGTGGGCCAAGACTAAGGACGTTGAGAGAGCTCTAACAAGCCTGCTTCTTATTGGTTAAAAATCTCTCCCACAATCGCCACGAGCCAATGAGCAGATGGATAACATCAAACGCTGTGCGTCTCCTCCCACCCACTCCCTAGTAACCTCTGGACCCGCGGGAGTTAGACGTAGGGCCCTGCAGCGCCTCAACAGCTCCATGCGCTTCTTGCAGCTCGTGCTGCTGCCTGTGTGCTTCCTGATGCTTCCCGAAGGCGCCCGTTCCCAGTCCTTTTCCTTCCTATCAGGGGCAGCGCCCACCTCTTCAGTACTGAAGCCACTGACGCAGGGAGGGACCCTGCAGCCCCCGGCGGTGGCGTCGCCAACTGCCCAGGGCGTCCCGGGGCTCCCCACGATGGGCCCCACTCTTGTGACCCCCACGGCGCCGGAGAATAAGACTGCGGACCTCTTTCCAGGTGAGGGCAAGGTTGTGAGGTGGGTTTTCAGATCCGAAATTCTGTGAAAAAAGTTGCCTTGCAATAAAGCGAGAACTGGGGCTGTGAGAAGAAAGGGAAATGGTGCATGGAAGAGTTCGGGGGATCCTCATCCCACTGTGTTTTTGGTTGCACTTTCATAGTCCTACCGACCTGTGTCTGTGATTTGACTCTTGGTGCCTGCGATCTAAATTGCTGCTGCGACAGAGACTGCTACCTTCTCCATCCGAGGACCGTTTTCTCCTTCTGCCTCCTAGGCAGTGTCAGGTGAACTAGGGTGCTCAACTTGAATCCTAAAGGGGTTTGGGGCCTACAGTGAGTAATATTGAGGGTAGGGTACTCTGTACCCTTGCCTCCACCCTAAGATTGCCCTGTCGGTTTATCCCAGCTGTGACCTTCCTTTTTTATTCTTTAGAACGTGGGGAGTTGCGCTGTAGCTGCCCGACACTGTCTTTGGCTTCTGATGTCTGTGAAACACTGTTCTATAGCCCTGCCTCTGCCTTCTGAACTATCCTCTTCCTCTTTCCTTACAGATCTTCAAGTTGGGTGTGTATAGACAACTCTCTTATCTTCAGGAGTAATTCCCCATTTCCTTCCAGAATTTTCGTGGATTCAAATGGCATCAGACAGTTTTGTGTCCATGTGAACAACTGTGAGTAGAAACGTGTTAACTTATCTTACATTTATGGAAACGTGGCTTTGCCTTTGGCTGTTTCTTTTTTAAACTTTTTAGTTTTGTTCTTTGAATCTGTGTCACCCTTTTTCCTTCTGCCCCTTCTCCTGTTCACTGTCACTCCCAACCCCATAGATACCTTTTGCCATTTGTTAGGCCCTACAGGCTGTGGATCAGATGACTCTTACAGAACTTTCAATACTTTCAATCATCCCTCTTATCTAATCACAGCCTATCTCCTCTGCTTGCTACAATCTCCATGACAGCACCCACTGAATTCTCAGTGCCTGACACACTGTAGGCACCAAATGATAAATATTTTTGGCCAATGAGCTATGCCAACCTTGGTTTTGTTTGGTTTTGTTTTGTTGAAGCAGTAGGATAGGGAAAGGAACATTGGCCTAGGATTTGTGACCGACCGGGGTGTTTTTGTTTTGTTTTGTTTTTTACAAAGTCCACAGGCTTAAGCGAATCGCTTATTTATAGGCTCATTTCTCTCCAACTATAAAATGAGAAATTTGTATCATTGGCCCTGGATGCGAAAGCATTCTATAACTGGAGTGCAGTAAAAATACACAGTGGTTATTATTGGGGTTTTTTTAATGGATTTAGAAGTTTGCTAGTGATAACTATACTATTTCTAAAGATACAAAGCTGACGTCCTTTAAAAATGTCTCTCAAGCATTGTTTCTACACAAAATAAATGTAATGTCTGTTAAATCCTGAAAGTCAGTGGACTGATTTGTCTGATTTTAGAAAAGAAATTGCAAAAGTATATTGGTCTCAGAAAACAGTATTCAGCTTGGGAAGACTTGAATTTGAAAACAGTGATTAGAAGTCCCATGATCATTTAGATTGTAAGAGGTAAAAAGGGTAAAGGGAGTGAGGTAAGATTTTGCTTTGTTTTTGGTAGTGCTGGGGAATGATCCCAGGGCCTTGTGCAAGCTAGGCAAGTACTCTACCACTCTGCTGTCTTCACTTCCATTCCCGTGAATTCTTCATTTTAAGATAAGGTTACCCTTTCCTTTCACAATTTTTTATTGCTATATAAATTCCAGATCTGTGAGCATTATTTTAGGGCCATTACTGTAACATCTAACTGATGGTCTCTTTTTGTACTCTCCCTTCCTGTTTCCCATCCCATCCGACACAGTTTCTGGACCTATGATTCCCTGACAGCACCTCAGAAATATGGCTATTTCCAATAGTAATAGTGGATCATTATGTCAGTGAACTTTCCTTGAATGAGGCTAAGGAATGGATTCATGTTTAGTATGAAAAAGGCACTTCAGAGGCTCTGATGGTCAAGAAAGGGTGTGATTAGCAATTTGTGATGAGGAAAAGGAACATGATAATGCTCCTGTTTGGTCCACACCAGATGAGTCTCTAATACAAAATGGTACTGTTTCTATAGGAATGTGATAAAGTTAGAAATAATATATGATCTCTTCTCCCCGATCTTTCTTTTTCCTCTAAACTTAAGCTGACTGATAATATCTATTAATTTAACGAAAGCCAAATAATTGAGATGTTGTGATTATGGAGGATAAAGGTCAAGCTTATTTAATGTGGAATCCACATTAACTTTTAGTGACTCAAGTCTTGTTACCTTTTCTTACTCTGTCCAAGTGACCATAATTATATGAAGAAGGGAGGGAGCAGGGAACATGCTTTGCTATGTTCTTTTTTCAAGTTAGCAGACAACTTGGAGTAGTAAAACAGTGCTGCCTATCATCTGCTGTCCTACATCTGTCTCTTGGTTATGAAGTGCTTGCTGTAAAAAGATGGCTGCAGGCACTTCAATAGATGTATGTTTGCTCTAAGAAAAAGTATAAAATCGTTAGAAAAAATACCCTATTTGGGTGTCTGAAATCTTGACTGTAGAAATTATAAGGGAAAAGAAATAAAACCAGTTAATCTATCTATCATGATACCTCAGAATGCGAATGCTTTTGTTCATGATTTGTTTTGCAGCTAGAAGTGTTTGACAAAATTTTTTGCTTGCAAACTCTTCTTTGAATGACAAATACAACTGTCGCTGTCTTTCTCACACAAACACAAAAGTGGCTATCTATTCCAAAACTGTAAAACAAAGTAAACTCATGAACCAAGGTACTACTAAGAGATGAATATATTACTACAGTATAGAACTGGTCATTTGAAGTTCAGAGGAAACAGGAAGATTGGGGAGAACAGATCAGATATCTCTTTCAACTTTATTATATTCCTATGGAAACAGTACCATCTTGTATCAGAAACTCATCTGGTATGAATCAAATAGGGCTATTCATTTTTTCACCACAAATTTCTATTCTATTCTTGGCAATTAGAGACTTAGAATAGAGTGGCATTCATCGATCCTTTTCTTTACTTAAGTCTTAATATTGTAACAGTAATCCACTTAACAGTTTATAAATAAATTAAGAAGTGATAGAAATCTGAATTATTGTCTCTAGCAGTAGAGTACTGATTTGGAATCTTCTAGGAAAATATTGTATGACTTGATCTGGGTGGTGGTAATAGAGTATGTGAGTTTGTAAAACTTCTTTAAGTTTATACTTTAGTGCATTCATACACATCACTTCTTGTATTTCATACTTAACTAAATATATTTTTAAGGGCCAGGGATTTAACTCAGTGGCCAGTGCCTGCCTGGTAGATGTAAGATCCTAAGTTTAATTCCTGGTACCAATAAATAAATAAATTAATTAATTTTTAAAAATTAGTTACTTAACAGGGAGATAGGTCTTTTATAAAAAGAAAGGAGACCAAGAGATGGAGGGAGGAGAATGAGATGAAAAAAGAATTTAGATGTGTTGTATACCAACTCTCTACAATGAGTATAATCATTATGTAAGCTGAAAGAAATTTAAAATGAGTTACCTGGGATGCCAGACATTTAAACATAAATGTTTTTCTTTTATCTAAACTTTACTTTTTAAAAACATTTTAGCAAAATTAAACTATTTCCAGAAGCTCCAAAAGGTCAATGCAACCAATTTCCAAGCCCTGGCTGCAGAGTTTGGAGGTGATTCATTCGTTTCAACATTGAAATCCCAGTCGCCACCACCTTTTTACAAGGTGAGCCTGAGGAAGGGGATGGAACTGTTTTGGTTTTTCCTCATAGCAGACAATTGGCAAGGTATCTTTGTGGTACTTTTCTACAACAGATAAACTCTTGTGGAAAACAGTGCTATCCATGTAAACAAACTGTTGATTTAACCTTTGCTTTTTGTTTTCTCTTTTCTGATATAGTTCAATCCAGTCTTACTGTGGGAAAAAATGTCTCCTATATTTTATTCAGGCTGGGGACCCCATTCTGACTTACTTTCCCAAGTGGTCTGTAATAAGTTTGCTGAGGCAGCCTGCAGGAGTAGGAGCTGGGGGAGTTTGTGCTGAGAGGAATCCTGCAGGTGAGTCAAGGACAGAAGTACCAGACTTTTTGGTTGATTAAAATATGCTTTCCTATTTACCACTGCTTTCTTTGTGTTTTTAGGTTTCCTAGAGAGTAAAAGTACAACCTGCACGCATATCTTCAAGAACCTGGCAAGTAGCTGTACCTTGGATCCAGCTCTGGATGCTGCCTCTTACTATAACTTCACAGTCTTGAAGGTTGGTGTCCCACTCTCCCTACTCTGTCAGCATTGTGAGTTTGAAATCAACATGCTTCCCATTATTGTGAGACATCACTGAACTTGAAATCACAGTCTCCAAGAGCTACATAAAAGAGGGCCTAAAAACCCTATCATCTGAAGAAAAATGAAAGAATTAGGGTTATATATCCAGAGTAAGACATTATCACCATCCTGGCTAATGAAATTGACTTAGTGCAGATTAGAAGGGGATTACATCTCACTATTTCACCAGACTTCTTGCTCTTACTATTCAGTAGAGCTCATTCAGGGTAAGTAGTCAAGTCTATCCAATCTCAAACCTGTCTTTGGCATACTAATGTAAGAGTGAGGTAGGAGAAAAGAAGCAAAGCGTTCTAATACGTTTATTTCCTGCCACCACCACCATCAAAGCATATTGGTGGTAATATAAAACCACCAGCCCTTGGTGATTTTATGAAAGGTATATGCATACTCATGTCTCCACTCTTCACTTATTCTAGGTTCCACAAGGTATGGCTGATCTGCAGAATATGAAGGTATGATGCCATTTATCTGGAAAAAGAAAAAAATTTTTGGCTTCTTGGCATCTGAGGCAATTTCAGCTTAGATTGTAATAATGGAGAAAAAAAATGTATGATGTGAGCCGGGCATGGTGGCACATGCGTTTAATCCCAGCACTCGGGAGTCTAAGGCAGGAGGATCATTGTGAGTTCCAGACCAGCCTGGGCTACAAAGTGAGTTCAAGGCCAGCGTGAACTGCATAGTGAGACACTGCCTCAAAAAATAGGGCTGGGAATTTAGCTCAGTGGCCTAAGTGCCTACCTGGCAGGTGTGAGATTGTGAGTCCAATCCCTGGTACAAAAAAAAAAAAGTATGATGTGTCACAGTCAAGTATGGATCTAAAACAGAGTGGTCAATATGATTAATAGCATCATATGAAGTAAAGATTAATGTAGTAGCAGCTATCTCTGGAAAACATTGAGTTAAAGTTAAACCTTACATTTAAGATGGGCTTCTTGGGTCTTTCAATGCTAGACATTCTTGTTAATATGTAAGAAGGGAATGTTGAATATGGTATTGCTAAAATGTGTTTGACTGTGAAGCCCTTATTTGTAATAGAAGTGTTCTAGAATTATGTTTTGAGATGTACTGATTTAGGTTGACTTTTTAGTTTAAGTTGTACGCTGGCAATGGAAGGAGAGAGAAAAATGATGACCAAGGAAGAAAAAATACTCATTTTGGTACAAAATGTAGCTAAAAGAGAAAACATACCTTTCAATTTTGGTTGATGTGCCTCTTTCCCTTACCAGTTCCAGGTTCCTGTAACACTTGCCTCACAGGCCAGTCCTCCTCTGTTGGCTGGAAACACTTGTCAGAATGTTGTTTCCCAGGTAGGCTTGCTGATTTTGAAATTCTAGACTAATACATCTTGATCAATATTGCCATAGCTGTTTCACCTTCCACAAAGTACTCGACTGACCCCACCTGAAGTTTTACGTGTTTCCTGAAATTTAACATGTCAAGCGTTCAGCCTCACAGAACTCACTTTGGACTAAGATGTTCCTCCCTATCATATTCACTTATGTCCATTGCCACCATCCTCCAGTATTTCAGGTTCATAATAGTAAAATAATTATAATAACTCTGCCTCCTTTGCCCTATTCCTGGCTTTTACTGACTGATCATATTTTCTTTTGTTGACAAAGTGTCATCTAAGTCAGAAATAGATTAATCAACTTGTCCTTCTCTCTTCTCTCTTCTAATGAACCTAACCTAGAGAAGTAAGTATTATCTTAAGCTGTCACCTGACAGACTGTGCTCAGGAACTTAGGTTTACCTTCTGGTGCTTATGGCTTCAGTATCCCTAGGTACTGTCTTTATTTATATCCAGACAGTGTAAAAGCCAAGTAACCTTGTTTTTTGTCTCCTGTGTACCTCTGCCTCTGATTCTAATACTTTCCCTCTTCTACCCACAAGCAAAACTTAACTTTTTTAAAACTTTTCTTTTCCATGAACTTTTCCAAAGGGCTGTTCTGGGTCTTTTTTTTTTTTTTTCCCCCATGTGCAAATTAAATTAAATTAAAGTCATGTTTGTCTTTTTCTGAAATTTGTGTTTGCCATATTTAAGACAGAGGGAACACCTTCTGTCCTAAACATAATCATTTCAACCATTTTATTCTTCTTTTTCATTTCAGGTCACCTATGAGATAGAAATCAATGGAACCTTTGGAATCCAGAAAGTTTCTGTCAGTTTTAGACAGATCAACTTGACCATTGAACCAGTTGTTTCCTTACAACAAGACTTCATCATTCACTTTAGGGTTAGAGCCCTTCTCTTGTAGGGGATCAAGAAGGCAAAAAGTATCCGGTTAGAAATAGTCCTCTGCTTCTATAATGAACGCAAAATAGTATAAGAATATGAACTCCAGAGCTGGGCAGGGTGGCACACCTCTGTAATCCCAACACTTGGGCGGCTGAGGCAGGAGGATCATCTGCAACTTCGAGGCCAGCATGGGCTACATAGTTCAAAGCCAGCCCGAATTGCACAGTTAGACTTCAAAAAAAAAAAAAAAAAGAATATGAAGTCCCAATTCAGTCTATCAAATGGGGTGCTGACATTTCTCAATTTAACTATTAAGAAATAGCTATTCAACACATTTATTATTGTTTTCTCTTGACTGTCTGGCTCCCAGCAAAGCAGCACTCAAGTCAGAACTCTTAATATGGCATGGTGGGACACCCCCCTAATCTCAGCACTCTGGGAAGCTAGGGCAAAAAGATTGAAAGTTTGAGCCAAGCCAGGGCAACCTAATGGCTCAACAAAATGCCATTTGAAAGAGCTGGGGAAGTACTTGAGGAGAAGGCCCAGTGTTCAGTCCTCAGTACAGAGAGACGGAGGAACGAGAAAATCAGAACTCTTATTTTAAATAGTCATTTTGAATCATAAATTCAACCAGCACTCCATGGGAATTTTTAACTAGATTTTCTCGTATTTTTGTACATACATCGTTTTATTTCCCCACTGAGCCTGTTTCTGGTCTTGATCAGTACCTTTTGGCTTTTTTCTACATCTTTCCTCTTTTTGAACACAGCAGAGTTCTCAACTCTAATCAGCTGAGTCTTATGTCTCACAATTCATCGCTAGAGCGTCTACACTTCACTGAAGTGTGTATTTTTTGTTACACTTAAATTCCTCTGGTCTCAGCCAGATGGAACATAGCCCTAAATTGATAGTAATTTTTGAGAAATAAGGTTGAAGGATCCTGGGTAGAAATTAGCATAAGTGAGTTTCACCGTTCAGCTTACTCAGGATTTATTTAGTGAAGGGACTAAGAAAGGAGACACTGGAATATAAATTGCAAAGTGCTCCACTGGAAGGAAGCCAGATTGTTCAGTGTGGTTCATTTATTGCATTGCCTTAAAGAAAGGTCACAAATGAAGCAAGACAGTGGAAGGTGGGAAAACATGCTTCTCACGTTTGACTTTCCTTCACTTTCTGTAGACTTTTCAACATAGCACAGCTGTTTCTGTTATTGTTCCTAGAAGTGGTAACCCTGGCTATATCGTTGGGAAGCCACTGTTGGTTCTAACTGGTGATATCAGTCACTCTGTATCCTTTCTTTGAGCTGAGTGACCTGTTGCTGCTTAGTGAGAAATGCTGCAGCGGCTGATCTGGATTTTCCCATTCTTGAGTTTTCCTCATTTTTTTAAGTATTTAAAGTAGCTCTTTATCAAATTTTATTGGTGCTACAAAACGCCGTTAGCTTTAAAGCGTTAACATTAGACTGGCTAAATGTGAGGATTGCACTGATTTTTGGTCATTTTAATAAAACACTGTAATGTATGGCTAGCCATTTTTAGGAAAACTAATTGTCTCTTTTTTCACTACTAAAAAGAAAGCACAAGTTTGTGACTTAAATATCATGATCTATTAATAAAATATAAAGTGTTTTATAGGAGACAGTGAAAGAATACATTTTCCAGTTGTGCCTACTTTCTTTTCCTGTTACACTTTCCTTGACCATCACTTTTCTACCCGAGATGACCCTCTTTCGGAGCCAGGGTAATGGAATTTGCTCTGTTAAAAGACATGAAGTACAGTTTGGAATGAACTCAATGTCTGGATGCAAGTTGAGGTAATTGTTTGCTTCTGTTACATTCCCCATGATTTTGTCTCAGCTCTCAGAGAATATGTTGATATGGTAACTTTCTAGTATTTTATGTGATAGTTTAGAAAATGGTAGGAGTAGTCTTTAAATAATACTATAGTGCTAAGAGTTTCTGATACCCCCTAATACCTACTAAGGATTATTTTATAGTATTGTTTCTAATGTTTGGGTTAATATACTAACGTGATAACAGTATCGTTAGCATTGGACCTCAGACCCCATGCTGTTTAATTACAGGCTGAAGGAGGTAGATTGTAGCCGGTTGCGGAACCAGATTTTTGAGATACTTCACGGAAGCCCCAGACCAGAGCATGTTGCCATCTTTGGTAATGCTAACCCAGCTCAGAAAGGAGGGTGGACCAGTATTCTCAACAGAAGCTGCGGTGTTTCAGTAAGGAGAGAAATACACCTTCTGATAGTGACTCATTTTCTTCCTAGGTTTTCTAATTTGTTGGTGTATTGTTGTCCTTAAGAGTCCCTGATAATCTTTTTTATTTCTATGGTATCAGTTGTAGTGTTTCCTTTTTCATTTTTGATCATGTTTTTTTTTCTTAGTTGATCTAGCAAAAGTTTTATCGGTTTTATATGTACATATTTTTTAAAACTAACTTCATCTTGTTGATCTTTTGTAGCATTTTTTTGGTCTCCACTTACTTCTGCTCTGGTTTTTGTTATTTCTTCTGATTTTAGGTTTGGTTTGTTGTTACTTTTCTAGTTCCTTGAGTTACATTGTTAGGTTGTTTACTTGAAATCTTTTTATTTATTTATTTATTTTTATGTCAGCAGCAGTTATTGCTATGAACTTTCCTCTGAGTACTGTTTTTCCTGTATTCTATAGATTTTGCTATATTGAATATTAATTTTCATTTGTTTCTAGAATATTTTTTAAATTTCCCTTATGATTTCTTGGATGCCCTATATAGTTTAGGTCTGTACATTTGTACAACTTCCAAAGTTCTTCTTATTCATTTCTAGTTTTATTCTCTTGCGGTCAAGAAAGATAAATGACTTTGATTTTGTAAAATTCTTTTGAGGCTTACGTTGTGTTCTTACACTTTCTGTACCACCTTTTCATGTGCCATATCTCTACCCAGATTTGCCTTAAATCACTTTTTAGTCACATGTTATTCATCCAGGCTCCACAAAGTCATCCTGGCCAGAAATAGCTATTTCTTTTGACATTTCACAATAGTGGCTATGCATCACTCACTGAGCATTTCTTATTCACATTGCACATTTTGTGAATCTCTAATTTGCATTTTCACATATTTTTTAAGATAAAGAACAATAATATGATGTGTTGTGAACCTGTATTTCCTTTAAGCCATATTGCCTTCTGTATTATTGTATAATGCTTAAGAGATAATGCCTCAATAATGCATTATAAATGACTGTAGGCAACCATCAGGCCATTCAAGCATATGTCTCTTTACCTTCTACAGGCCATGAACTGTACTTCCTGCTGTTTCATACCAGTTTCTTTGGAGATCCAGGTGTTGTGGGCATATTTAGGCCTTCAGTCCAACCCACAGGCTCATGTGTCAGGAGCCCGGTTCCTATACCAATGCAAGCCCATACAGGTAAGTCATGGCTTCTAAAGAGTCACTCAGCCTTACAAAGTCTATATTGACTTAGCAGACATTTGATGACCTGATTATTTTTTAACTTCTGAGAATGAATTTATGTTACCAACCGATGTTTGCTTGGAATGAGCTGACCCAGTTAATTTTCAAGGATCCTCCCTGTTTGCTTATTAAAATTAACATGTTATCGTGGTACATACAACCCATATGTTTTTCCCAGTGTTTCTTTAATTCCTGTCCCCAGACTACGGTATAGGGTAATATCTTTTAAATAATCCTACCACTATTACTGTACTGATTCATTGAACCACAAAACACATTTACTGTAAGTATATGTTCTTTGTAACAATGACACAATTTTTAGAGTCTTTGAGCTTGTACGCTGCCATTAAAATTACTGATAGGACTAGTTTGTAGTCAGCAGTTCTTAGCTCTTAGCTCTTTATTCCATTGAATAAGTGCCTTAATCTGTAGTAAACAGATATATGTTAGAATTTTAGCTTTACAAATTCAAAAGCATGTTGTTTTCATTTTATCTAAAAATGATTAGGTTATGGTGAAATGATTCATGTATGAACTAATATGTCAGTTTATTAACTTTTAATGAAAAGTAAAACAGATTGAGATTCCTATCTGTTCTATTACAGTTACATCCCAGGAAAGAAATAAACTTGAGACTACATTTGGGTCAGAAGTAAAATATCTTTACCTCTCCATCAAAGCGGGGTTAGGCAACTTGGTTCTCTAGGCCTACAATTATTGTTAGCACTCAGGTTACCAATTGTATTACTAAGAACTGTCCAATTCCCTAAGAAAGGATTGTTTTTTAAGACTCATTTAGTCTGTTAAAGATCCTGTACTGAATCCATTTTCAAATTTTCCTAAACTATATCCTGATTATTTAGAAATGCCTATGTTTTGGAATGTTCTTTTTATTTTCCAAAATTTTTGATTCTGAATTAAAGCCACTAAGTGCCTCTTTCTTATAGATATTTTAACTGTCAGGCCCAAGGTCATGAGTTCGATCCCTGGTACCAAAAAAAACAGAATGCAGAGCTAGAATTCTCATACACTGTATGAGAAATGGTACAACCACTTGATTTCCCCTATGGCCCGACAAATTTAGGTATTTACCCAAGAAAATTAAAACATGCCCTCCCCCAAAAAAAGTTGCACAAAAAAATTCATAGGAACATTTTTTATAATAGCATATAAATGAAAGCAATCAAAATTTGAAGAGAATGGGCAAATTATAGTAACTGACACAATTGAATACTACTCAGCAATAACACAGAATAAGTTACTGGTACACAAAACAACATGAATGAATCTCAAAAACAGTTTACCTTGAATGAAAGACACAAATATACTCTTAAGATTCCATCTATATGAAGTAAAAAAAAACAACAAAATTAATCTTTAATGATAAAAGTCACTGGTTGCTTCTGGGAAAGTGACAGGGAATAGAGTGAGAAGGGTCACAAAGGAACTCTGACTTAATGGACGTATTCCAGTTCTTATCTTGGATATTGACAAGATCACATGCAGTTACCAGAACTTACCGAGTGAACACTTACAATATGTAATTTTATTGATTATAAATTATACCTCAATAGAAACATTAAAACCAAGCAAAAAGACATTTAAGAGAGATGAAAAGGCAGCCACTGACAAGGAAAAAATCTTCAGTATATATATCTGACAATGTTCTTTTATGCAGCATAAAGAATTCTTATGGCTCAATGAGTTATACATTTGCACCAAAGATGTATTTGTTCTAGCTCATAGTCTGAATATAGCTACAAAAAACCTTAAATATGAGCATACACATGGCTTTTTGCTTAATAATAATTTGTGTTTGTAATGATTTGATGTAGAAGGTTAACATATAATGGTTTTTAAAACATGATTATGCAGATATAACACAATACAAAGGGTTTTCATCTTACCCAAGCTAATCAAAACCTAATCCAAACTATTGTTACAAAGTAAGTCTTATCTGGGGACAAAGTATTTTGCTGCATTGTAAATTGATTTGAAGCACGTAAGTCTCACAAGTCTCAAAGTGATAAAACAATTGTTGGTGGTAATTTCTAAAATAACATAAAATGTTTCAACTTAAGGTCAACATAAATTAAGTCAGCCATATGCATTAGAACTGGTAAAATAAATAGGCTGACTTGTCTGGGTCCTTTGTCCTGTTAAAAGAAATTAGACATTAGACTTGGAGTTTTTTTTGCCATGCTTACACACTGAACAGTGGATTCTTTTAATTTTGTCTATACATAAACTTCAAATGGAAAACTTTAAACTTTAGAATTCAAATATAACAAACTGAACCTAACTAAAATCTTTGTTCTGTATGTAGTACTAAAACTCAGATTGTAAAACAGGTCAATAGCATTCAGTATTTCCAGTGACCCAGTAAGTGCATTTCACTTCCTTTTAATTGGATGATATATAGTGGGCTGGCATTTGTCCTAAACCTCCTCACAGTTATGGTGCCAACTTATTTTTAATTTTAATTGACACATAATAATTGTACTTTTTTTTTTAAATCAGTGCTGGGAATTGAACCCAGAACCTTCATGCTGTGCTACATCCCTAGCCCTTTTTTAAAATTTTGAGACAAGATCTTGCTAAGTTACTAATTTCCCAAATTGAGCTCAAATTTGCAATCTTCCTGCCTCACCCTCCCAGAGTACTAAAATTATAGGCATATGTTACCATGTCCAGTTTAATTGTAAATAATTATAATGTACAAAGTGGTGTTTCACTACAAGTATACAGTATATAATGGTCAAATCAAAATAATTAGCATTTCTATCACCTCAGACATTTTTGTTGTGTTGAAAACATTGAAAATTCTGTCTTCTATCTCAAAATACACAGTAAATCATTAACTATAATCATTCTACTGTGAACACCATATGTTACTTGTCCCATCATACTGTATTTTGATACCTATTACTCATTCCCTCTGTTGCCCCGTTATCTTTCCCAGCCAAAGAAATTTTCTTTATAAGTGAAGAATAAATATTTCATTTGGAATAAAAATGAACCCATTTCCTTTAAAATACTTATTAGTAAATGTGTGAATTAAGTACAGCCTTCAGGGATCTTCTTTATACTGTGGTGGAAAGTGTAAAGGGTCAGTTAGATCTGAATTTTATTTTATTTTATTTTGTTTATTTATTTTTTTTTTGCGGCACCGGGGATGGAACTCACAACCTTGCGCCTGCCAGGGCAGGTGCTTAAGGCACTGAGCCAAACTCCCAGCCCTGGTTTTTTGAGGCAGGGTTGCACTATGTAGCTCAGGCCAGCCTTGCGCTCGCGTTGTAGCCCAATCCGGCCTCGAACTCACAACGCTCCGCCTACCTCAGGCTCCCGAGTGCTGGGATTAAAGGCATGCACCACCACGCCCGGCTAGATCTGAATTTTAAATAGCTCTAACGCATACTTTTTATCTTGTGATGATTTATCATTTATTATTTTGTAGTGTTTCTTCAGAAATATTTTTTCTTGTATTGTTTTAATATTTTTTATTTGTTTTGTTTGTTTGTTTGTTTGTTTTTTGTTTTGTTTTTGTTTTTTTTGAGACAGGGTCTCACTAAGCAGTTCAGGCTGGCCTTAAATTCACTGTGTAGCCGAGGCTGGCTTCATGCTCATGATGATCCTCCTGCCTCAGCTTCCCCAGTGCTAGGATTACAGGTGTGCATTACCACACCCAACTTGCAAAACTTGCTTGAGTGCCTCATCTCTATCAAAAACCACGCCTGGAGCTAGAGCAGTGAATAAGATACATATCATCCCTGGACATTGTAAGGCAATACTGTGGGAAGTCAAACCCAGCTGTAAAAATTCACTGAAGGTACTGAGGCCTGCACCCAGCTGGGACTGTGAGGGCTCTGAGTAAATGCAACTCAGAAATTTTAGGGTACCACAGGTAGGACTCGAATGCTTGGATGTGGAGGTACAGGGAGAAGGAGTCAGGGATGACAGGAAATGGATGTTTTTAATTTGTATATTTCATGCAGTTCTTTCATATCTTGTCTGTGATACCCTGTTGACTATCCTCCAATGTAATTTTGCCTTTGCATTACCCCATGCATTTTTTTACCACCTCTTCTACCATTTTTGGTGGATATACCTGAGCTTTATTCATTTTTAGTTTTTCATTGCATACAAAGTACCTGAGAGTATCCATCTTGAGATGAACTTTACCAGTGATGTAAGGGTGCAGGAATATGATAAATCATTTTCCTTACAAGTTCAAAAAACAAAATCAAAAAAGAACAGACAAGCAAATCTCTCATAAATTAAAGTTTCATAAATTCCCTCACCATCCTGCTTTTCATAAATTACTCTACCCGTTTATCTTTTAGCTGTTTATTCTGGTATTTACCTTGATTTCTATGTACCATATATACATAACTTTTGAATGATTAGTTTCAGGATAATATATTCACTTTCTATTTTCATGAATTAAGCTTTGTTACTCTTCTGCTCAGTTCCATCACTTGCCTAATGTAGTTACATCAAAATACTTTATTAAACCAATATTTAGTCTTTCATTTTATGACTATGTAAACATTCATGCTGAAACAGGTAGCTCAATATTTATGAAACCTTTTATTTTTCCTAATATCAATATTAACTCATATTTCTTAATATTAATAATTAAGTCATTTCATTTCTAGTTTTCTATGGACCAATGGCTAAGACTTTTCACACTCTCCAAAAGCTGTGTAACTGTCTCTTAGTGCAGTTTTCCAAACAGTTGAACTTATCATATAGTCAATCTATCAGTTCCACTTTTTCCTATGTATTTTCTTCATAGAGACCTCCATAAACTGCTATTGTAGGAACTAGTTACTATCCAACACTTGTCATGGAACTTCACTGTCATCCTGGAAATTCTTACTTCTTACTTGTATAAGATCCATGTTTATTGGACACTACATTTGTTTTACTATCTTGTTTTGGTGGAGCTCACATTGTAATGATCTTTAGAAAAGGTGCATATAAAGTATGTTTTTTTCTTTAGTTCATATGTCTAAAAGTAACTATTCAACCATCATCATATCATCATTATCATGTTTAACTGATCATTTGGTTAGGTATAAAATTCTAGATTGAAAATTATTTTCACTCAAGATTTTGAAGACATTCTTCCCATGTCTTCTCATTCAAATGCAACAGTTCCAAAACAGTCTGCTTTTTGGACTGGGAAAATAAGGGAAGATCACAGGTTCAAGCCCATCCTGAGCAAAGTAGTGAGACCTTGCTTCAAAATAAAAAAAAAAAAAACGAGTTAGGATTGTAGCTTAGTGTGAAAGCACTGAATTCAATCCCTACTACCACAAGGAAAAAAAAATCTGCTTTTTATTCCTAGTGGTCTTACGTTTCCATGATATGAAGTCTTTTTTTCATTCATTACACTGATTATTTGTGGATTTTTTTATTCTTTGAACTGAGTTCTGCAATACTTAGTTACTATTACATGCTTAATAATTTCCTCCTTAGGGGTGGGAGTTTGGCTCAGTGACTTAAGTGCCTGTCTGACAGTCGCAAGGTTGTGAGTTCAATCCCCGGTGCCACACACACACACACACAAAAATAATAATAATAATAAGTTCCTCCTTATTCTTTTCTCTCTGTTTTCTTTTTTGGGAACTGTTACTAATCTGTACAACTATTATGTGCCAATTTAAAAAAATTTTTTGGTACTAGGATTGAATTCACAGCCATCACACTGAGCTGCATCCCAACCCTTTTTATTTATCTTCAGACAAGGTCTGGCTAAGTCACTGAGCTGTCCAGGCTGGGCTTGGCTTTGCAGTCTTCCTGCCCTATGGTCCTCAGTTAAATTTTTTTTTGAAATTTTTAAAAAGAATTAGACAAATAGAGATCAATGTATTAGTTCTGTTACTAATAAGCACTAGATCGGTGGATATGGCTTGGATATTTGGTAGTGGGTTTCCTCATGCAATACTATTCTACTCTTCCATCATGAGGCCAGTACCCCAACTCCAACAACAGCTTCTTGGAGTTACCTCCTGCTGAAGGCTCTGAAAAGAGTCAGAATAGCACATTAAGTGAATTCCTAGGCAACACTGAACGTAAAACTGAAAATCTACTTCCTGTTCTAACTTGATCCCAAAGTATTTCTATCCTGCCTAGTACGGCGCAACAGGCATTCTTTAAATAACACTCTTAATATACTTCAATAATATCAGATTTGCTTTAAAAAATTGAATAGCGGGACTTCCTCCAAGATGGCCGCCCAGATGACACCGTGACAGGGAGGCTCCCTGAATATACCATCAAAATGCTGGAATATAAACTAATATAATAACAGAGAGAAGGAAAAAAGAGGGAGATGGGTCCTCTGGACCCAAGAAGAATCTAAAACGAGAACTGTAGCCCACGGAAAGAGTAAAAGAATGAAATAAACAAAGG